>VWZD01012783.1:101833-115529 GCA_013396695.1 Sakesphorus luctuosus | reverse complement strand
TACCCGCGGCCCAGAGGCTCCGTTGGTAGGGGGGAGGCACCGCCGCCCCCGCGCCCGGCCGGCCCCGCTGCTGTGGGGCGGTGGGGGCACAGCCGGCCCGGCCCGCCCGCCGGGAGCCTCCGACGAGATCGAGATTTTTCTCTGCTAACATACGCAGTAGCCTGCGGTGGGGTTCTGTTCGCGGGAGCTGCTCCTCCGGGGCCGTCCATCCGCTGTGGCTCTGGTGGTGAAAGGAAAAAAACGGAGGACCGCAGTGAGGGGAGGGAGGGACCTCCCCGCACCTCCATATTCCGCCGGTCCCGGCGTGCTCGGAGTCGGAGTTCCCCGCGGGAGAGCCGAGTGCTGGGTCCCTCCCAGCGGCCCCGGGCCGGGGCAGTGCAGTCCCACGTCGCGGAGCTGCGGCCGCAATGGCGCTTCCCATGGGGGCTCCCCGGCCGCCCCACACCGGGCTCCGGACCGGGGCTGGGGCCAGGCCCTGCTGCTCACGGGGAATTCCTACTAGTAAGAGTGTGCCTGAAATGAATCCCTAATATGTCACTTCCAGAAAGAAAAACTTTCTAGTCTAGTTGAAAAGTTCTCGAAGTAGCAATAGCTACACAGCTGTTTGCTCTAGCCGCGTGTTAGGTCAGCGAAAAGGCTCAAGAGCCCGAAGAGTCTGTAAATACGCTGAAGGTTTGCAGCAAGCGAAGCACAGAGGAAAAAAAAGATTAATTTTGTTATCTTTGTTTTATTAGAGAGAAGAGTTGAGGAAATTCAAATGAGGCACATGGTAGGCTCCCCTTGTGCTCATCTCAATCTTGTAAATACCTAAACCAAGTGTTGCAAATGATGTATTCTTTAATTACTAATTGTTCCCATGGTTAGCATCTGTAGTTAAAATGCTCTGAATGCTTTTATTATTGGGGTGTATCTGGACCGAAGTTACCCACCTTGACCACGTTTGCGTTGTTACCTGGGCAGTTCTCCAACTGAAGTGGGGTGACGTTTTTTTTCTCCTGCTTTCCCGTATGGAAACAGGCTCTTCTATCAAATACCTTTTCAAGTATTTAATACATGAAAGGAAATAAGCTGTCTTGATGAGACATACCTGTATGACTTCCTTCCCTGTTTAGGAGCTGCACCCTAATTGTAGTAAGATGGGTTTGCCATCCGACAGGGTGTACTGCTCAACAAAAACCTCACCTCTAAGTAAATAAGACAGTACTTTCTACACAGCTGCATATTAACTATTAATGTTCCTGTTTCTATGAATAAAACTTGCTTTAATGGCATACTTGACGTTATAGCTGAGTGCATTTCACAGTCCATTTTGTGAACTATTAATACTGTTAAAATCGCAGTCCAGTTCTGCTTTCGAAGTGCAAGCAGCTGATGAAATAGATTTGTGTTGGAAAAACCATGAGGCGTGAAAAGTTACTTTTTCAAAAGGCTCATTCAAATGGTGAAAGTTGAAATGATAAATATGCTCATGTAGCATATATAAAATTAGCAGAACTGATTGGTGTTGCTGTTAGCAATAACAACTGAAGAGAATACATGTTTGAGTTTATTTTTAATAGCAAAATTTGTCCCCTAGGTATAAATCATCTGCCCCAAAAGTAGTAATGTAGTGATATTAGCAGGTAAATGTGTGAAAAAATGCTTTTGTATGTTAATTAGTTCTGTAACTACGGACGAGACCCTAATCAAAAGACGTTGCAAAAAAAAAAATCCCCACAGCATTTTACCTTTATTTTAGTCTGGCTGGTTGGGATGTTGATTCTAGGGGAAACAGATAGGGGGCTGGACATGCAGAGGGAGAAGACTCGGCAAAGTAACTTTAATCCCTTAAGATTCTGCCTGAGGGCAATCACTCTGTGTAAGGCAGGGTGTGAGGCTTCTTTTGCCACCCGTCATCTCTTTGTTCCAGGCTTTCTGGTTTTCTGTACTGCAGAAACCTGCCTTTTTTTTGTATGAGCTCAATTTTACTTATTAAATTGCTTTTCATTATGCACTTTGGTATAGTGTATTCTGTCTTGAGTTTTATAGAAAAGTCTGTCACCACATTAAATTTGCGGCTCTCCTTTTCAGCCCTGTTTGCTGTCAATTGTCACTGTGCCACCTCTTCCCGTGGGGGAGGGAGAACAGTACAGTGTGCAAGAGACACGCAATACTAAGAAATTAGAAACTCTACCTATGGGTATGTAGGCAGCTTCAAACCACAGCGCTTTTGTATTTCATCTCTTCCTCTTGTCTCTTCATTTCCCCTGCCTCCTACATACTTACATAACAAGGCCCGATTTCAGGCCTAATTGACTGTGTTACTGTGGGGGGAGGCAGGGCAGGGAGTTGAAGGACAGATGGATTTTTGGCCCCTCTTGTCTAACAGCATCCTAGTATTTGACAAAGATTATTGTAATTTTTTCTTAATTCTCTATGTTTTACCCAAGAGCATTGCAGAACAACCTGCAAGAGGCATGTCATCCTTAGAATATTTGTCTAGCTCACTCGTTAATTTTACACTGAGTTTTCTAAATCAAAATCATTGCTAGTAAATCAGCACACATTAGTAGGAACAGAAAACTTTGTTAACAAGTCCTTATGGTGTATTTTGTGGTTAATTTCAAAGACACTTCTGTTGTGAGTGCTTGCTTTAGAAGACAGACCTCCTAATGGCTTTACACCTCTAGGGTGAAAGCTTCCTAAGTGGGATTATGAAACATCTTAACAATATCAGAGATGAGTAGCAATTTTTGGGTTTTTTTGCAATTAAGTTTGTGGTGTGGAAAAAAATAAAGCAGTCTAGCAAGTAGCAGATTTATGTTTATGTCATATCTTGCTGAAACCGCTGCATGCTTGAAATTTGAGTTTAAACCTTTCAGTTGAATAGTACACATCATGCTATTGTTCTGTTAATTCAGATCATGCAAACTCTTTTCAAGAGAACTGAAATATAAGGACACGTAAAAACTTCCTTATTCAGTAAGAAATACTGTACTGTGAAAAGTTGATTAAAGGGCTTAAAATTCTGATATCTGTATCAGAAATGTGTGCGTTCCTGTTTGGTTGGAGTACATACTGTCTGAGGTTTGTGGGAAAACGTGGTTGTTGCTGTCCTGCTTTTGATTGTTCTTTTTCTGCTGAGCAAGTAAAATTTCTCTTTCTCTAATTGCAGATGATCGTAGTTTCCCCTCTAGAAGAAGTGGGCAAACCAGTTAGGAGCAGGAAACAAAGAGTATAGCACCAGAAATGGATGAACAAGCCCTTTTAGGGCTAAACCCAAATGCTGATGCAGACTTCAGACAAAGAGTATGTAACTAACGTCCTTTTCTCTCCAGTTACTGGAGGTGTTGTTGCAGTGCAAAATTCTCGTTTTCTTGGTTTGGGGGGTCTTTGCTAACTGAGACACAGAGTGTGTGGTGCAAGTACAATACAAAGTCATGTCACAAACACACAAGCTGAGGGTTGTGTATTATCATTTAAGTGAAGTTACACCTAACGCGCATAGAATTTATTTTTCTGGGCTCTGACTTTTAAAGTCTTTTCAATTCTTTGTACTTGTTGCTCAGCCTCTTCTGTAGGTTCTTATAGAACAAAAAGCAGCTACAGGAAACAGGTTGCTTGAAATTGCCCATTTGATTCTTAATGTGTTTTTTAATTATTATTTCAATGGATTACCTAGCTTTAGTGTCTTTTTAATGGAATGTGTGGTTTCAACTGTAGTGGAGCTTTTATTATCGTAAAGAGGGTTAAGAAAGTAATTGTGATATGTGGGTAACAGTTTCTTACTTTGTAAGAGGTGCTCCTGTGAAAGATGTTACTATTTATATAACTACCTGTTGGGTAGTTACTTCTACTGTTTACCAAGTTGATGTAACTGTCTACAAGATAACCTCCAGTGAAATCTTTCAGTAATGTGGGTGTTGATACCCTGGTTTTCTGTTCATAAAACAAATCCTGGAATGTATAAGAAAGTTACAAATGTGGTATGATGCAGTCTGTTAAATATGTTGGTTCTGGGTATTTGTCCGTTTTGAGAGGATGGATGGAGGTAATCTTTAGTGTCCTGTTGGTGGAGTATCACTAAAATTTGAAACTTTTAGATTTATTGACCTTTTAACTATGCAGTCTGCCCAGCTGTGAGATATTCCATAGCAGAAAGGGACTTCCCTTTTCACTTATCATATAAGATGTAACAAAGGAAGTATCAAACCATTTCTAGTAAAAGTGCTCAGTTTAAGAAAATCACTAGTACTAACTACAGGAAGTAAATTCTTATTTTAGAACTTACTTCTGAATGATCATTTTGGGAAGGTTTTTTTGTGAATGAAAGCCAGTATGAACTGATGAAAAAAGCTACCCCCAAAAATACCCAACAGCCAAAACTCTCCCTTGAAGTACATGTGTTTGTAGAGTTTAAATAATATTGTTCATCTAAACTCTGTTTCAAAACTTACTTTACTGTTTTGTATTACAGGCCACACTGAATCATAAAGTAATTAAGTAAAATTAACTGTTGTCAAAAGCAGTTTAGAAGTTCTGATAAACAGCTTGCATTATCTAAAATTTGGTAGAAGTTTTTTCCAATTTGTGTAGTAGATACATAAACTGACAGTTGTTTAGGTGGTCAGTGTTTGAATGTTTCTTGAGGTTGGGGTGTTGGATGGAGGCAAAGTGGTGTAACAAAAATAGTTGTCTTCAATGAAAAATCTAAATTGTCATCTCTTGAGCATTTGTGGAAGGAATTTTAACTTGAATGTGAACTTCCACCTACATGGAAAGGCCCTGAGCAAGTTCCTCTAGTCAACTCTGGTTTTGGAGGCTCCATCAAACCTCAACATTTCTGATTCTATGACTTCGATATTTAAGTAACAAAAATCTTTGTATTGAATGAGAAGTGGAAATGGGTACCTATGATATGAGGTGAAAAAAACAGTCTTGTATTCAAGTAATTAGGGAGCCATATAAATACTTGAATGTATCCCAATACTGTTGGCTTTTTGAAGGAGAGCTGTTTAAATATGAGGCCAGGTGTGAATGGGATGTCTTGTTGTGTGCTTGGTTCTTTTTTTAAATGAAACTTTAAATGATTTTTTTCAGGCACTAGCCTACTTTGAGCAGCTTAAGATCTCTCAGGATGCTTGGCAAGTCTGTGCAGAAGCGTTAGCTCAGAGTATATACAGGTAATGCAGTTAATAATTTCTTATTTTCATTAGTAATGTGTGCGGGTCAGATTTAGCTGTGCAGCATAACAGGCAAACTGTAAGTTGTTGAAAGTTAATATGGTTTTCATACTATTTTTAGTACCATAGTTGATCTGTGGCCTCTGTATAATGCCCTTCAAGGAAGAACAATGTATAAGTTAAACTCCATATTAATCTACTAGCCTAAAGACTGCTGCTTTATGAAATCTGGGAGAAAAGAGTACGCTATTTTATGGGGAAAAGAAGTGCTGAAAATGGCCCACTGGGAGACTATAGGTTTTACATGCAGTAATCCTGTAAGTANCATCCCATTTTTTAAGATGCAGAAGAGTGTGTAGTCCCAGCTATTTTTCACAAAGCTGTGTATTTACATCAAAAATACTTGGTTGTCACTGTATTACAGAATAATTCATGTTGGAAGGAAATTGAGGGGTGCATATCTCCTGAATAACTGCAGTATTTTATAGTGAATACTATTTTGTAAATGATGTATCAAAACTTCTGACTCCAACAGTGTACAGTAATCAACAAAACCACACAAGATTAGAAAACAGCATTTTATAATCTTTTAAAAAATGCATAATGGTTGTTACAATTTTTAGATAATAATAGAAAGTTATACAGATTATATTGCATGCCTAACATCCATTCGTAATCTATAGTTTACCTTTGATTTTTAAGATGCAGTGTACAACTTGAACTTAGTGTACTAGTGGACCTCAAACATACTGTTGAGGCCTGACAGATTTTTATAAAGGCAGGATACAATTGGTATTATAGTTTTGTATGTTTGTTACTGAAATCAAAGTAACAAATAGGTAGCTGCAGAATAAAAAGACTATAATATCAAACATAAATGTTAGTTTAACAGTTACTCATTTCTACTGGTTTAACGGCTCAAGTGTTTGTCATTTTTGCTTTGAAGTAACAGCAGCAGCCTTTTTTTTCTGATGCCCAGTTATTCTTAATTTGCCAAAGGGGCAATCTTACTGTAATATTTGAGAAATTTTTTCTTCCCAGAAAAGTGTTGCATATTGCTGCCAGTAACAGAATTTTCTTTTTTAGTGATGATCACATCAAGTTCTTCTGCTTTCAAGTCCTAGAACATCAAGTTAAGTTCAAGTGAGTAATCTTTCTTGTCACACTCATATACATCCATTTAATTTTTCCTTTTTATTATTGCAAATCAACTTCAAGTGGTATCTGTTGCCCTGTCGTGATTGGTGAAGTGGCTGCAGTACAGTCGACTTTCTTACATTTCTTCACCTTCTCCTGGGAGAGGTTTTGAGCAGCACACTGTGCTCTTAGCTAGTCTAACACCTGTGTTTAACTCAGTTATCAACGATTGCCTGAAACTTACTCCTTTCTGGAATTTCAAGCCTTATTCTGTACTCTCACTGATTTTTGCAGGAGAGAGTCCTGCAAGCAGCAGCCTTGCTCAGTAGAAAGTATTGGACTTAAGACAAAGCCTTACTCATTTAATAACCATGGCAGAGATGTTAAGAGAAAGTTTTTCACTGAGTGGTGCTTTCATAGAATCGTAATTTGAGGGAAAAATATTTTGAAATAATATTGGTATCATTGCATGGAATTAAACATTTTTTTTTCTCTGGGTTCCTTTGGTCTGGACTTGAGCATCATGGCATGTTGGAATATCATCATGACTAGCTGCAATACTCCAAACACATGACTCAGGTTTAGACAAGGATACAATGCATTTTGTGACTGATTTTTACAGTTCTGTATAACTGAATACTAAATACTTGGATTTCTGTAATCTTATTTACCTGATTTTACCTCATTGTCCGCCTTCCTCTGCTTGTTTCATTCTCCTCATATGCCTCCTGCAGTATATGTTCTCTTGTTTTCTTGCTACTTATTTTCTTTGAGCATTTTCAGTGGGGTTGCTTTTTTCTGCTCTTTAATGGATAGTTAGCTGTGACAGGAACAATTGAGTCCCATTCAGCAGTCATTCCTTTTAAGGGCTTACAGACCTATAGCCTGCTCTATTGCAAAGAGAGTGTTCCCAACTTCACTTGTCTGGGGAAAGTGTTGTATGGGTAGTATTTGAGGTGGGCTGGATATAATGTCAAAATTTCCCAGGACTATATGTATGACACACAGCAGAATTACTTGTTAGCTTGGGTTTTTTGACATGTCTTATAATAAATGTACTGTAGGTCAGATCAGTGAAGGGCTTCCTTCTACTCACTGTTGACCGTCTTCAATGTGTAGTGAACAAGTTTGAGCATGTACAGACACCTCTTCCTTCTCCCCATGGCGTGTGGTCAGATGTGTATTTCTGTCAAGCTCATAAGTCCTGTTTGAACCTGTGCCATGGGTTGAGCTGGCAAAATGCCAACTGCCCAATACAGAGTCAAGTCTTCCCTCCCCGCACTGAGAAAAAGGAGAAGGAAAAAAACCGCCAAGATTTAAACTTAAACTAGTTACACATATTTATACAGAAAAGAGAAAATGAAAAGAAAACTACGCTATAACACGCACCTACACAAGTTAGGAATAACAATAACTCCCCATGGAACACAAATCCCACCATTCTAGCTACAAATCACCCAAGAGAACTCAATCCCCCAAGGGACAGTCCCAAGAAGGAACAAAATTAAGAACCAACATTTTACTCTCCTAAGATACCATAGCAGCAAGTGATGGTAGGGCCTGGTCCAGGAAAAAAACACAATGCCCAGACAAGCAGCCATGAAGAACTGAGCGAACTCTTCTACTCTACTGTATTATATCTCAGTTTGTGTCATCTGGTATGAAATATTTCTTTGGTTGCTTAAGTCAGGTGACACCTGTCTCTCCTCATCTACGTAAGATTATGTGCTAGACTGAGGCCTACCAAAAGGCCTAACTAAAACTACCACAACCTGATAGAACGCCCTTCCTGTGAAGTTTCGAGCTGCTACTCCAGTAGAGGAGGCAATAGTACCTCCAAATGTAATCCATTTATATGGGCAAAATTTTTTTCCTTATTTTTGTCTTTGATTGAAAATTTTAACATGCAAATGGTTTTGTAAATTCCTTTTCTAGGAACCTTCCATTTATGTTAATGTGCAGCATTATGTGCCTTATTAAGAGTTTTTGCCTTACTGAGTGTTGGCACTTGTCATGAAGCACTTAGTTGTAGTTTGATCTCAATATATTTTGTTTCAGATACTCTGAACTTACAGAAGTCCAGCAGCAGCTAATTAGAGAAACACTCATAACATGGCTGCAAGCACAGGTAAGTGTGTCACATAGCATAAGGCATTGAGTGTGGGCTAAATGTTTAGTCTGCTATTTGAGTTTAAAGATGGATTCCTGAAGATATTCAGTATCTGGTGGTTAAGGGTTTGTGAGAAATTCTTCAAATAAAATGTTGTAAAGAAGCCTGTGCTTAAACTTATCACTAAATGTAAAACTTCTGCATCAGATAGCAATTGTGGTTTAATCAGTTGTATGCAAAATAAAAGGAGTATTAAAAGTTTCCCTTGAGACAGATTCCCAATGTTCCTGAGTGTCTGGAGGAGGAACAGTAATTCTGTTTTTAAGATCCTCCTGAGCAAACACCTGTCTACCTAGGATGCTGGCAGATGTTTATGAATCAACAGCACCACTCCTCTTTACTACTGTGCCAGAGTATGGGCTACTCTCTTGTGGAATTAGTTAATGCAGCTGAACACGTAGTATCAGTCCAACCCAGGAGTTTGCAATCAGCAGAACCATCAAGTGGCCTTATACAAGTCCTTGCCTGTACCTGCCATTATCTAGTTGTCCTTCCACTTCTATGCTGGTGATTAACATGGTTGCTGTGTAGAAAACTTAACAGTAGGAAATGGAATACAGTACAACTTTAAAAACCAGATCATTGTGAAGTGGATTAAATTTCTTTTCTCTTAGTGACAGCTTTATTTTTTTGCCTTATGATCTTGTATTTGGGAACTTCCTTTACTGTTCTTAAAGCTAACATCTAATACAAGCACGAGCTCACTACAAGGGGACTGTAACTTGTTTTCTTGAAGTTCTTGTTTACTCCTTTCATCAAACTGACGAATGGCCTTTTAGTTTTTGAATAGTACACTTAATGTCTTTGTACTGAATGAAAGGCTTAGGACTGTATCACCCAGAGAGAATGTTTTCCTTGTTGTATGACGTTCTAGCCAAATTGTCTTCACAATCCATGGAAAAGTAGAACTTTTTATTGAACTCAGACAGGAGGAGACATTGTACATTAATCACTATAATGAGATCAACAAACGTGTAAGACTCTTCTCTAACACAGTATGATTTAATATACAAATAAAATGTGTTGTTTCTGCCAGATGCTGAATCCTCAGCCTGAGAAGACCTTTATTCGCAACAAAGCAGCACAAGTCTTTGCATTGCTTTTTGTTACTGAATATCTCACAAAATGGCCCAAGTTTTTTTTTGACATTTTATCAGTAGTTGACCTTAATCCACGAGGTGTGGATATGTATCTCAGAATCCTGATGGCTGTTGATGCTGAGCTGGTGGACCGGGATGTTGTTCATACATCAGAGGCAAGTAGGTATTTTGCATTAACATTTATTTTATATTTCAATAAAATCCCTGTTTAATTAGAGTAGATGGTTTGCAGGTATGATCTTTTTCTGTGGCAGTTCTTCCTTTTAGAGACATTGGGTAGTTTAAATCTAAAAGCCATTATGTTGTTTAATGACTTTTATTATTTCATACTTTTCAGCTGAAGTGTTTTTTTGCTTGAAAAGCTAGCAAACAAAAACTAAGGGACTGATTTAGCCAACTTAGTACTGGATTAACTCATTTTAAAATGTTACTTTCTTCTGATGTGTGTTTTAAGGAATCCTAACATCAGAAGTCCATTTAATGATCGAGAGGACGTCTCCCCTTTTTCTGCCTTTTTTTCAGTGTTTAAACATTGTGGTAAAAAAAAACCAAACAACCTAGGGTATTTTTGTTTTATTTCTTGGAAAAGAAAAAAGCATTACCTTTGGGTTTGTAATTTAGCTTGTATATCTTGCTAGGACAAATGGTGTCTGGTAGTGGATGCAGAAATGCTACTAATTTAACAAGATGCTAATCCATCACGAGACTGATTTACCCTTTTTCTGTATTGATAGGAGGCTCGTAGGAACACCTTATTAAAAGATACTATGAGGGAACAGTGCATTCCAAGTTTGGTGGAATCATGGTACCAAATCTTACAAAACTATCAATATAATAACTCAGAGCTGACATGCCAGTGCCTTGAAGTAGTTGGAGCTTATGTGTCATGGATAGATTTGAGCCTGATAGCAAATGAAAGGTAAGGTGGTTTTGATGGAAAATGTTTGGAAAAATAACCATGATAGTGTGCTGACTGTATTTCTGTGAAGCAGAATCAAAACTCATCTTTGAAGAAGGACTTTATATATGAAATCTTTAGAGTTGTGGAAATTTTTGTCTTGGTTTGAGGAGAAAAAACCAAAAAAAATGTTTACCCACAAGCTGGGGAGGGGGCCTCCTCCACAATAATCACGCCACTCTTTATCAAATTTAGAAGAGGAACTTTAATACAAGAAGGATAACTGTTCTTAACTGCTATATATATATATATATATTTATGTAAACAGACCAGAGCAAACCGCTTCCCCAACAAGGGAAAAAAAAAACAACCAACCAAACAACCACCCAAACAAAAAGGTTATACTTATGGCAGTATCAGTGTTACAGTCCGGGGCAGCCTGCAGTCAGCAGTGAGGCGCAGTCCGGGCAGGCCAGCAGAAGCCAGCGGCGAGGCGCAGTCCAGCAGCAAGTAGAAACTAACAGCGAGGAGCAGCCCCGGCAGGGAAGCAGGCAGGCCAGCAGACAGAAGCGAGGAGCCGTCCCCCACGAGCAGGCCAGTGGCAGGCAGAAGCGAGGAGGAGTGAGGCACCGTCCCGGGCAGGAGTCCGGGCAGGCAGCCGAAAACCCCCAGCCAGCAGCCGTCCCGGCCGGAAGGCAACTGACTCCCCCCCGCCTCCCAACCCCCCTTCCCCTCAGCCGTGTGTAGTCCCCAAAAACAAAAGAGACAACCTGCCCCCACCCAAGAAATCAGCAGTTAACGCCTCTTTTTTGTTAACTCCTAGCATGGGCAGTTAGTGGCAGGGGAGAGAATTTACATAAGAATCCCAAACTACAACAATTTTCATAGAGTGATTGTCTTTGCAAGCCAAGCCAATATCATGGCCAAACTTAACACTGGGGTTTGGTGTGTTTTCCTTAAAATGTGTAAAATGCTGGGTTTAGTCAGTACAATAGACTTTAAAAACTGTGTATAAAAAGAAACATAATCTAAAGCTTCTATAAAATGCTACTTTGTATATATAAAAATAAACTCTTTTTTTCTCTAAAGGTTTATAAATATGCTGCTAGGTCACATGTCTGTGGAAGTTCTCCGGGAAGAAGCCTGTGATTGTTTGTTTGAAATTGTAAATAAGGGAATGGACCCAATTGATAAAACAAAATTGGTTGAGTCTTTATGTCAAGTATTACAGTCTGCTGGCCTCTTCAGTATTGATCAGGTTTGTGTGTTGATTTTTAACAATAGGAATGGGTCACAGGTTTCCAACAGTTCTTAAATAACCAAATGCACAGAAAACTATGAAACAGTCCAAGGATTAGGGAGAAGTACTTATGCTTCTGCATCAGAGCTAAATGCTTCTTACAGTTGTCTCATGCTTCAACTAACTGTGTTACTAATGTTCATTATTAATGTAAACACACTGCATTTTGTTTTAGAGGCAAAGTATTATATTAAGTCCTCTGTTCCTGTCCTGAAGCATGTTGTGCTTAATGTTAATGCTGCTTCTGTTGCCCTGTCTCAAATCTTCTCTCCTGAATGATTCTATAATAGGTGTTGTAGCCAAGGTAGAGTTTTTTTGGGTGAGAGATTAGATCAGCTATGCATAATTAGGTAGGGGAAAGAGCTTTCTTAAGGACACGTATGCTGTTTTGCATGTCTGCACTATCAAATGTGAGGCTTGAAATGCTTATCTATAAGCTGGAAAAGTATAACTGCCAACTAAACAGACATTCCCTGGCAGTTGCAGTGTTTAAGGAACAGCATTTGCTACCTGCCATGGAGAAAGAGCAACCAATCCTTATGAAACTGTAGTCCTTAGGTTGCAAGGCAGTTACCTCTTCATTTTGAAGCCTTTGTCAAATTTGTATTCCTACTAAAATGCAGAACATGTGCATTCATCAATTCAGAAGAAGTTCCTCTAAAAAAAAATCTTACCTTCATCTTTCTGAGGTAGNCACAGTCTAAAATTTATTTTAGGTATGTGCTACCTCTTTTATTTTCAACCTGCTTCTTGCTGTAAAATAAAAAGAGAAACTCATCTGACAAGATGAAGCAAGCTATTGTTGTGTAATGGAGGACAGCCAAATCTGACATTGCTTTGGTTTTTTTCTCTCCCCATTCCTGGGGGAAAAGGAACCAGGCAATTGTACTTTCTATCCAGGACACAAATGTTTGTTTTCCTTCTACATCTTAGATGTGGGTAGTACAGTCTTTGAGCTCATGCCATTTAAACATAAGGTTTGCTAGTATTTTTAATTGGGTGTCTTTTCTTGCAGGAGGATGATGTGGATTTTCTGGCCAGATTTTCTAAGCTGGTCAATGGGATGGGACAAGCATTAATAGCTAGCTGGACTAAACTGATTAAAAATGGTGATATGAAGAGTGCTCAAGACACTCTACAAGCTATTGAGGCAAAAGTAGCCCTAATGTTGCAACTGCTAATTCATGAAGATGATGACATCTCCTCTAACATCATTGGCTTCTGTTACGACTACCTTCACATCCTAAAACAAGTATGTATGTCTGACTTTGATTTAACATCAATTATGACACATGATTTCATTTGGTTTTGGTGTGAATATATAGATCTCATACTATGTGCAAGCTGACTTGTAAAACAGGGTTTTTGACTAATAGTGTTCAGTGTCTTTAGTGCCTCTATGGTCATGCTATTTCTCTAGTGTTGTTTAGCGATCTGAAGGAGTCTGGTTAAATCTTGTGTTAAGTGGAAAGAAGGCTTGCAAATCTTATGGCTGTTAAAAAGCAAGCCTGTCTTTTCCTATTAGACAGTAATAAAGTAGTCAATATACAAAAAAATAACACTTCAGTTTTATTTTACAGCTTTCTGCACTTTCAGACCAACAAAAAGCTAATGTGGAGGTAAGAATTTTCTTTTTACTACAGATTCCATTCTTTAAGAGCACATTGAATCAGAATATTTAATTTTACTGAAACAAATTGTTTCTTTTATGTGCTTCAAAATACGTATGTGACAATAATCAAAAGGGAAGGCTTTAAAGTAAGGACAATGTGTTCCATTTTCTGCTAAGTGACTGCAGTTGTTTCTTTAATTAGTAAACCTGTATTGCATTGTTAAATATTACTACATTAAATATACACAAAGGTCAAGTTTATATGCTTCAGTTTAAATAAACCTAAGTTTATATATAAAACATTATATTTAATAAGT
>VWZD01012783.1:82979-101825 GCA_013396695.1 Sakesphorus luctuosus | reverse complement strand
CATTATATTTAATAAGTTTATGTCCAGTCTTAGAAGTAGTAAACTCACTCAAATCGTTCAGCCCAATTCTTTATTTTTTTTTCTCTAACTGTTCTGTACCAATGTGAATGTACTAGTTTGGATGTTGAACTGGTTAGATTGGTGTAGGTCTTTTGTAAGTTCATACATCTGACAGGTATGATTCCTTTTCCTTTACAAAGAAAACTGAATTCTGTACCTGGTCTAACATGGAAAGTTGAATTTGGGTAACTGTGGTAGATTTTCTTGATCTTGTTTTGTTTAATGTCTGTTTAAATTCGAGTAGGTAACACAATAAGAAAACTTCAATACTATCACTGATTCTTTTTACTTTTATTACTCTTTTGTTCTTATAACAAGATCAAACCATATTATTACTGCAGTGCACTTAATATACTGAAAGTTTGAGTGTGTTACTGTCCTGAAATATGTTATTTTGCTAAAATTGCTTTTGTACTGGAGATTCTTGTGTTTCTATTTTAGTGAGAACTTAGTGAGAATTCTTGTTAAACTGAGAAACGTTCATACCAGTTTTCTTTCTTTCACCCATCTCATAATGAGAAACTAATGGAAAATAGTCTAAAACTTATTGTTGTCTATCTTAAGCTTTAAATTGTGTGCTTAACAGCACTCCTTTAAAGTTTTGCACCTAAGTTGTCACTTTTAACCTATTCATTTTTTGAACAGGAATAAAGGGGATCTTGTTTATTGTGTCTTTGAAGATGCAAAGTTTTTTCTCATCAGCAGAATCACATTTTAAGTCTTAAAATGACAGGTCCTTCTAAATATCTTTGGCTACAAACATATTGCATTAATATTTTGCAATTACTTCAGTTCTTCAATGTCGCTTCTTATGCAGAAGCAGAGACTGCTCATAGGTGACACTGACAGTGGTCAAAGTTTCTATTTCTGCAGTATCACTAAGAATTTCACCTCAGTAACCTAAGTTTAATTCATTGGTCCCTTTGGTGCGAAGGAATTTCAGGTTTTGCAGTTAATGAAAAGTAGTAATTGTGATTCATTTGTCAAAAGAGGGGGTTTTTTGTTTCATTGGTATTGAGGTTTTTTGTTGTTCGTTGTTGATATTTTGTTTGTGGGGCTTTTGATTGGTTGATATTTTTGTTCAGTTTGGTTTTCTTGGGGTTTTTTAATGTGCTTTATTCCATTATTATTTGTCTGAAATTCATGGCCATCCACATTCAGGAACCTTCTGTATTCAAAGAGAACCATAAAATGCTAATCATGTTCTTGCTGATATGATCAGGGTTTTTATTTGCTATAGCTGTAGTAAAAGCCATTGGCTATTATATTTAACCAATATGAAGGAAAAAAAGTGCCTGTGAGCTATTAGAGAAGTTGATACACAGCTAAGCTGACCTGCCCCTTTAAAATAGTATCTTGGACAACCTGTTTAGCTTCCTCTGCCTAGTTCAGTCATCTTGATTGTTTTCAGTGTGAACTGAACAGCACAGATTACAAGCAGGAAATAAAGCCAGATAATACTGTTAAGAGACTGAGAGCTCCAAATCATCTATATAGTGTATCTGGAATAGCATTTGTGTATTGCTTGGATATAATCCATCTGTTTTGATTTGGGCTGTTGTAAACACATAAACACTTGCTTTCATGTTTCCTTTACTGTAGTAATTTTAACTCTTGGTTCTTATAACTTGTCTGCTTTTGTGCTTACAGTTCTCTCTTTGTCTTAGGCAATCATGTTGGCTGTTATGAAGAAGTTGACATATGATGAAGAATATAATTTTGAAAATGAGGTATTGGGTTATAGGAATAAACAGACAAATGCAACTTAATTATGTGTAGTAAAACTTGCTCACATTTTTAAAATGCGTATTTTTCATAGACTCAAAATGTAAAGGTAGGAAGCAAAAGTCTGTAGGCTGAATTCTTTTCCTGTATGGAAAGCTCTTTTAACTTACGGGTGTGTCTTCACAGGACAAAACAACACAGTAAAGGGATATCCAAGCCAGTTCAGTTAACAGTATTTCTGGCTGTGTTTGTGCAGAGGATTCATAGGCAAACTCAGCTGCACTGATAGCTAAACACAGCTGTTGAGGTGGCTTGTTCAGTGCAAATTTGTGTATTTCTGCACATCACTTCTATCTTTCAAAAAGATTTGAGGAATGTTGTGTAATGAAAGTCTTTAAGAGATACTGCTTCAGCTATTAGAGATGGTCAAATTGCTGCAAAAACAAGATAAAGGTGGGATAAGTTCTCTCCTTTCATGCTTTCATCATCTCTGTCAGCCAACAGTAATGACTGAGTTTGTTGGACAGACTTCCTTTTGCTCCAGGCTGTTGGGAGAGCTGTAAGCTTTAAAAGGTTAACTTAGATTGCAGGCAGTCCATCATAAATGTTGCTGTCAGTCCACTTTTAAGACTAACATGCTGAGAAAGAACATCTTTGAGGAGTGAGTCAATTTTCAAGAATTGGGTCAATAAGGCTTTGCCAAGAGCATTTTCTTTATTGTACTTTTGGCTAGTTTTCAGTTTGGAAAGACTTTTAGTGTGATTCTGGACTGAATGCAATTTATCTCAGCATATTACAACCAGCCATAGAAGGAACCTGCAAGATGTTGAAAGAGTATGGGGTGAGCATTATGGAATTCTCTGAGCATGCTAGACTGGTTTTGTATGTACAGGTTTTTTGTTTTATGTGTAATTGTCTAAAATGGTTGTAGAAGAAATTAAACATGAAAATATGTACTTTACTGACATGAATGTTTCGTAGGGTGAAGATGAAGCAATGTTTGTGGAGTACAGAAAACAGTTAAAACTGTTGCTGGACAGACTTGCTCAGGTTTCACCAGAATTGCTGTTGGCATCTGTCCGCAGAGTTTTTAACACTACGCTTCAGTAAGTTGGGGATTTTAACTTGTTTTGCAAAATGCCTTTGGGGGTTTTTTGCCTTTTATAAACTGTCAGAGTTAGTAATGAACTTAGGTGTGGTGCAGCAATATGAAGCCAATTGATAGACTGAGCTTAATGATAAATATGACTTTTACTCCACTCCTTGGAAAGAAAAAGCCTTTTTTTTGTCGCCTTAAATGATAGCATTTCTTTCCTAGAGATGTTTCTTGATTTTTGACACTTACGTGTACAGCAACAGCCATTTGGACAGGTGTTCACTTTGCCACATCTCATAAGAGTTTCCTTGAGGTATAAATATTACTTTTATGAGAAAAAGAAGAGTTGGATAGGGTTAAAAAATGTAAGTGAAATATTTTTGTTAAAAGGAATAGATCCAATCCTTGAAACTGCTTTTAATTAAAGAAACATGATTACTAATTGCCTGACTATGAAGACAGTTATGTGTATACAAGTAGGAATCAAGTATTGTTCGGGGCTTCCTTGTGCCTTGCTCTTTAGTGAGCCCTTTTTATGTGAGGCTGAATGGCTTGTCCACAGATCATAGTAGGTGGGTTTTTTACTTAAATAAGCACTTTAATAAATCTGTAGTTTTCAAGCTGAAACTAGTAAAAGAAAATGGGTAGTGCTCCAATGAAGAAATGTTGTCTTAGTGCATAAAGTCTTTCAGAAGTATCCAGAAATACTGCCTGGGCCTTACCGTGGTTTTTTTTTTAGTTTAAATATGTTCTTTTTATGCTGTGCACTTGAAGAATGCTGAAAAGCACTGCAATTATTTTCTAAGGTACTAAAGGCTAACATGATCTTCACATGTTTTCTGTAGGAACTGGCAGACTACTCGATTTATGGAAGTAGAAGTAGCAATAAGGCTGCTGTATATGTTGGCTGAAGCTCTTCCTGTATCTCATGGTGCTCACTTCTCTGGTGATGTTACTAAAGCTACAGCTTTACAAGACATGATGAGAACGGTAAGCATGTGTTGAGAGCTATTTAAAAATGCCAATAAAGACTGGAACCTTTCAGTTCAAATGGCTCATCTTAACTCCCAGCATGTCACTTACATTGCAGTTAAGTTTTATAAACTACTAAAATGCTGACTTGCTAATGCTTTTATTTGTAGCTGGTGACTTCTGGTGTTAGTGCCTATCAACATACATCAGTGACCCTGGAATTCTTTGAAACAGTGGTTAGATATGAGAAATTCTTTGCTGTTGAACCTCAGCACATTCCAACTGTTCTAGTAAGTTTCATCTCATTTACATTTTGGACTCAATAAGTTCTTTAGACTGAGGAAATTTTCCTGTTTTCTGAAGATCACTAAAGAAGCTGGGTTTCTTAAATTGTTGGATTAAATTTCCCCCCTGCCCCCGCATTGATTAGGAATTCTAAGACTGAGATGCCTTTCTTGATTGCAGATGGCATTTTTGGATCACCGTGGTCTTCGCCATACAAGTCCCAAAGTACGAAGTCGAACAGCTTACCTGTTCTCCAGATTTGTCAAGTCTCTTAAGTGAGTAAACAAATGTGTCCAAATGGCACTGAATTTACCATACACAGCCCTTCTGTAGGTCACAGTTATCATTGAAACAGGCTGGACTGCAGTGATGTAATATATCAAAACAGTGCTCTAGCAGGATTGTCCTATTGTGTAATACTAAAGTAGCAATGGGAAAATTTGTTACAGAACAAGTGGGATCCATATGCTTAGTTTATTTTTATTAGATGTTAAAGCTTATCAACAATGTAAATGTCTGTTCTGCTTTTCCTCAGTGAGCAGAACTGAGTGAGTGGATCTGGAGATTCACAAGAAATAACTCTTCCCTGTCCCTAACCAAATATTGAGTATTTATGGTATTTATACTGATTTTTACTCATTGTATTAGAGTGCTTTGAACAGTCCGGTCCTGTTCATCTTATTTCACAAGCTTGTATGTAATGTAGAGACAGAAGAAGCTCAGAGAGGGCTCAGATTTCCACATGATCCTATTTTTCAACTGTTATTAAAATATTTCACTTAGATGACGCATGTTTTCAAAAAATTACGGAAAGAAATGTTATTTCCTTCTCTGCCATGTATCTTTTTGGCCTACCACTAACAATGTATTTCTAAGTCAGATTTTTCTGCAGCAGTGCTTTGATATTTAAAAGGGATTTCTGTATTGAGAAGGTAGTTTAGTGTCTAGCTTTACAGCCTAAAGAAAAGATCAGGAAACCTGTAAAAATGCTTGTGTTTCTAAGTAGTGTTATGTACTTTGTGTTTTACTTCAGTAAGCAAATGAATCCTTTTATTGAAGATGTTTTAAATAGAATACAAGACCTGATGGAACTTTCTCCTCCTGTGAGTATTTGCAGCATGTTTTAGTTATGAACAAGGCTTGCACTTACTCATCTGTGTGTCTGAGTACTTGCTGCATTGTAAGCTTAGCATGCAATCATTTAAACACAAATAATTATCCTGATCTTTTGTTACGTGATCACTTGCATGTACCTTACTTTTATATTTAATTTTAATAACCTTGTTTCTGTGGGTTTCTGGGAGTATAGGATAGAGATGGGTATATATAGAAGGCTATAAACTTTGAGAAGACAGCCTTGATAAAGGACACCTAGTGAATTATGCCTGTTATCTTACATTTTAGGAAAATGGTTACCAGGCACTGTTAAGCAGTGATGATCAACTTTTCATTTACGAAACAGCTGGAGTGTTAATAGTTAACAGCGAATACTCTGCAGAAAGAAAACAGGTTCTAATGAGGAATTTGTTGACTCCGCTGATGGAGAAGTTCAAAGTATTGTTAGAAAAACTGATGATGGCACAAGATGAGGACAGACAGATGGCACTGGCTGACTGCCTCAATCATGCCGTTGGGTTTGCTAGGTAGGTACAGCACAGTGAACCTATGTTTCTGGTTTGAGTAAAAGGGAAATACAAAGGATTTTTTGGGAGGAGGCACTGAGTTTCCTACCTGTCCTTTATTGTCCTAGAAAATCATTGATGGTTGTAGAATTTCTTATGGTAGCCCAGAAAATTAGTTGAGTCCCCAGAAGGCTACTGTGGAAGTAGATACAGAGAATATTGAGCAAGTTTATAATGAATCAGCATCTATGCCTTAGCTCAAAGAATTGTATGGAGCTATTCTAATCATATGTTGTTTGTAAATTGTTAAAATTTAATTCTCAAAAACTTCCAAAGCAATGCTACTTCATATCAAATAATTCTGTTCATTACTTCCACTGTTTGGCTCCCATTTCAAGAAATGGAATATTCTAGTTTTAGTGCATGCATTTTAAAGTATTTGTTGTTCTCAGTGTTGCTGCTTCTTCGTTATATTGGAACATGAGCTTATATAAAAGCTGATGTATTGCTTTTACAGCCGAACCAGCAAGGCTTTCAGCAATAAGCAAACTGTAAAACAATGTGGATGCTCAGAGGTTTATCTGGACTGCCTACAAACATTTCTGCCTGCTCTCAGCTGTCCATTACAAAAGGAAGTTCTGAGAAGTGGTGTCCGCACTTTCCTTCACCGCATGATTATTTGCCTGGAGGAAGAAGTTCTTCCGTTCATTCCTTCTGCCTCTGAACACATGCTTAAAGATTGCGAAGCTAAAGATCTTCAAGAATTCATTCCTCTTATAAACCAAATAACAGCTAAGTTTAAGGTATGATGATATTGCACAAGCTTTTAAGGGTTAAAGTGTTGCTGATACCTAATCTTTTCTCATTCCAGAAAAACAGGTATATGTTAGAACCTTACATAAGAATTCGTAAGTGTATTTTGAAGTCTGCTACTGGAAAACATTACCTTCCATCACAGTCATTAGTTGCTGGACGCTCAGTGATTGAGTACTTTTTCTTTGATTAGTCTTGGAATTTTATACGGTGTTTAATTTTTGGGTTTAATATTTTAAAATAGTACTTGCAGCATAAAATTTATTTTTTTATTGACACAATTAACCTCATGCCCTCCACTGAAGTGTTACATTAATGTTACAAACTATGCAAGCTCTGAAGTGAATTTTCTCATTTCTTATAATAAGATTTCGAGAAGACAGAGATACAGAAATGCTAGATGTGTATATAGGGGAATATTGATTTACAAGATCTCCATGCAGTGGTGTTACACAAGAATTTACACCAAGGCTATTAAAAATACACTGACAAATACGGAATTTTGGAAACAGCACACATGAGATAGGTATTAAATAGGATTAGGACTGTCAACTGATAATCTGACAAAGGCTCTTGAAGTGTAACCTTTGAGAGCTTCCTAGTTTCACACAGTTCAAATGTGAAGTCAGTGAAATAGATGAAGTTACTGACCTGTTACCTGTGGTTCATTCCCTGGAGCTGCCACAGGAATATTGCCTTGTTGAGAATGACGTGGGAAATTCATTGCTCTGTGAGGAGGTTAAGAAGTCCTTTAAATAGACTTAAATACGTTTTCCAGCTGAATGCAAAATGAAAATTAAAGCTACAGCAAGTGAAGAGAGATGCATTTTGTGAGCAGTGGAACAGAGCTATAATATATGTGTGTGAATCTAGCATGTGGCTGTCTGTTTAGAGTATTCCTTCTTCAGAGCAGAGAGGGAATTTTGAAAAATTAAGTATTAAAGAGATTAGGGAGGAAGACTCTCACTACTTTAGTCCTCTTAGCAAGATATGCTAAAAGCAATCCAAGGTAACAGTAGATAATTACAAATGGTGAAAGGTGAGGAAAGTAAAAGTCACAGGAGCAAGACTGGACAAATACCATATTTGAGCGTGAAGTTTAACTTTGTATGGTACATTACTATTATTATAACATGGTAAAATACAGATTCTAGCCTCTTACACTCTCATCTTGAATACTTTAAAGGTATAATAAAGAGAAGATGAAAGAAAGTCTTGCTTCAGCATTAAGAACTAAACATCTGAGTTGCCTCTTTATGTGACTGTATAGCACATGCCTTCAGTTTTTCAGTTCATACATGTTTAATTCATTTAGTGCCTTTACATGTATTTCTCAGTGTCACTTGTAAGTGACAAGTGACTTGCTTTAAGTAGTTGCTGCATGTACTATACTAAAAGGGAATCCAAAAATTATAGCAAGCCCTAAAGTTTTAACTTTCAAATGTTTGATTTAACTGTTTGAATTGACACCCTCTCTTCTGATCTCCACAGAC
Source organism: Sakesphorus luctuosus (assembly GCA_013396695.1). NCBI lineage: Eukaryota > Metazoa > Chordata > Aves > Passeriformes > Thamnophilidae > Sakesphorus > Sakesphorus luctuosus. The sequence goes on along the minus strand of VWZD01012783.1, from coordinate 93,759 downwards.
ACAGGTTTCACCTTTTCTGCAGCAGATGTTTATGCCACTACTTCGTGCTATTTTTGAGGTGTTGCTCCTTCCAGCAGAAGAAAATGACCAGTCTGCTGCTTTAGAAAAACAAATGCTACGAAGGAGTTACTTTGCTTTTCTGCAGACAGTAACTGGTAGTGGAATGAGTGAAGTCGTAGCTAATCAAGGTAAGGAGTTTGGTTTCTCAAAGGATAGTACGATGGTTATTCTCATCTAGGCCTCATCTAGTAAAATCATTAGCCTAGTTCCTGTCAAGTACTACTAACTATGTGAAGGTAGAATGGATTAATGTAAATACTGTATTCAACTTGCCTGATTCAAATTACCTGTTGGACAGGAAGTTTGGTTTGTGAAATCTGGCTATATATAGTAGGCATATTCTCCCTATTGATCTTTTCAGCTTAATAGGATCACTGTGCCTGTAAGGACAAGAATGGTGTATCCATCCTCATGCATCATTGTGTTTGTTTTCTGAAGCACACACCAGTAACTTCTGTTAACTTTTATTGCTATCACCTGAGCTTGTTATCTATGGTAGAAGGCATCATGTAACTTACTATATATGTAGTTAGGAGGCTTTCCTCACCCTTGGTGGCCAGATGCAAAGGACTTCTTTTCATGGCAGGAATTTGAAGTCAGATGTGTAGTTGCTTGATTCTTTAAAGTGACTCAGCTGGTAGGTGGAGCTCAAAATTCCTTTCCCTTGTCCTAAAATGGTGGTAATACCAGTGGGAAATGAAAGCATCAAGTAATGAAAGCTTTCTTCAAAGAGGCACTTGATTGTTATGATGGGCCAAGAAATTTTTTAAGGCATCAAACAAATAAGCATAGATGCAGCACAGAAATTTTAAATGTGTGGAAAAATATCTTGCCATATGTTGCAAGGTAAGTCAACTACTTCAGTGCTGCTGAGTTTTAATTAACTCTAGTAGGTTTAGGTAGAGAGAACGAAGTTTGTATTTGTAAGGAGGTCAAAGTACCCCCCTCATCTTTGTGTGTATTAAAGGCCAGAAGAGCAATTTAAATCTCCAAACTTAAAAAAAAAAAAATTATAACCTAAATAAGAGTTGTCTTGCATCGTAGGGGAAACTTCCCAAAAATATATGAGATTTGTGCAAAAAAGAGCTATTTTGAAGTTGAAGCATGTCTTCCAGGTCAGTATTTATATAAAATAGTGTAAGAGTACCAAAACATTTTAGGCTGCAAATTGAAATGACAAGCTCATTTTAATGTGTTTAAGGTGCAGAGAATGTGGAGCGTGTGTTGTTCACTGTCATTCAGGGAGCAGTGGATTACCCAGATCCTATTGCACAGAAGACTTGTTTTATTATTCTTTCTAAGTTGGTGGAGCTTTGGGGTAAGTCTGTCTTTCCAGAATTCCTTTCCAGCTGCTATACTACCTGTGAAGCAGTAACAGAACTTGAAATGTTATTTTTCTTTTCAGGAGGTAAAGATGGACCAGTAGGTTTTGCAGACTTTGTCTACAAGCACATTGTTCCTGCATGTTTCTTAGCACCTTTGAAACAAACATTTGACTTAGCAGATGCCCAGACAGTACTGGTGTGTATTATGGACTTCATTTCTTTTTTCATTCATTATTTTGAAGCAGATTCAAGCTAAGAAATGTACAATGGCCATGTGGTATTAAAGACTATCATCTCACCCTTAGTTGGTTTTTTTCTCTTAAATTTAGGTACCTGTATGATTCATTATTGAATATCATGTTTGTGTATTCTGTAGTTTACCTCTGCTCAAAATCAATTGTAGATCTGAGTATTTAACATTGACCTGTATTACTTTTTAACTAATGTTCAGTGAAAGCAAACATACACAGTTGACTGTTCTTTAGTTCCTTCTGGATTCAGCTGTGCAGAAATTTTTCTGATTAGAATGGAACAAAACTTGGAAAGTTGAGACCTGGAATTGTGTGACAGGAAAATGAGGGAACAATAGCATGAACTAGCCCTCATTTTGATCCTCGTTAGTTTCTTAAGCTTTGAATACTTAACCAGTAGACCAGTGTAACAGTCTAATGTTATATATTACATTTCAGGCTTTATCAGAGTGTGCAGTGACGTTAAAAACAATTCATCTCAAAAGGGTAAGCTTCATCATACTTTACAGGGAATAACTGTTGCAGGTTTCTTTCTAGTGCTTTTATCAATTTCTAGAAGTTAAGTACTTACTAAGGTGAATTCCTGCTGTACTGTTATATAAAATAACAGGATAACCATAATGCTGTGCAGGGATACAGGACCCAATACTTCCACCTCTTGATAAATTACAGCAAAATATTGACTCTTCAAGAATAAAAATCTGCTCACTTGATTGATATGGTGTATAGTGGATCATTTGGCATTCTTTCACTTTTCAGTGTAATAATTAAACTGACAAAAAAGAACATTAGTAATGTACTGTAGAGCACATCTGCGTGAAAAGTAAATGCATATTTTGATGTGTAGGAGATAAGATTGAAAAACATTTATGGACAAAAATGAATTTTGCATTTTCTGATGCCTGAAATAGTGTAGTTCCCATTAAAAATGGGAAATTAAACAGTTTCTATGTTCATATTAGTTCAGGGCTACAGCATTTAACTTACAGGCTTTGGTCAAATGCAAGTAAAAGTGACAGAAAAAAACTACAGAAAGATCGTAAGAAGTTACAAACCGGCAGAAGAAAGATTGTGTTTTAATTAAGAAAACCACCTGAGTTTTCCTTTTTTCCCCAAATAAAGAGAGAAATCCATAGGAAATCAAGCTTTGGTAAAGGAAATAACTTGATATTATGAATACTGTTTTAACACTGTTGTGGTTTAGGAATGGTGTTTCCCAATTAAGTGTTCCCACTGAAACACTCCAAACCATGCCCTGCTCAGATTCTGGCCTCTCCCTCCCCTGTGGGTGGCCAGAGAGGAGAATTGGAGACACAGAAAGTAAATATCAAGGTTTGACATAAGAACAATTCACTGGAAACAGCAATGAAATAAGAAATGAACAGTAACAGCAAGAATATTAATAAAAGGGTGTACAAGAAAAGGGAATGCCTTACAGGTGAAAAGAAAAGCTCACCATGCAGAATCCTGTACTACTCAAACAGCCATGGAACCCAGTGGCTACCCAGAGGTGGTATGGAATAACCTCCCCTCTTGTCAACTGTATACCATGCTCTGGTTCTAGGGGAACTTTTAATAAAGTTGATTCACTTTCCCTTGGGAGATGTATTGGGTCATGTTGGTATTCTGCCAGTGTACAATAATGCCCTCTGTGATGTGTTAGTTGGTGAATACAGGTGTAAAGAAAACAAAAACTGAAGAGTTTATAAAAATGTCTCCTTGCTCAAAGATTTGGAAGTTCCATTTTATTACTCCTTAGTCCACTGCAGATTATATAGTCAATATTACAGGAAGAGAAATCCTGTGATCAGCTGCACTTGGCTACTAAATTTTGCAGTGGGAGTAGTATGGTAAAGCAGCAGGCAGATACTAATACCCATTTGGTGTTTTTTTTTAATTTCTTCTGTATGTCAGATAGTGAAATTAGGGATACCTTCATACAACTGACTTACACAGTTGACATGTAACAAACTGATTTGCTCTATTTAATTCTTTTTTCAGTGCATTCTTCTGCTGTGTAACAAAAGATACAAAATTGCAGTAGAATCCTTAATGCAAGGTTGAGAAATCTTATTGTTTGCTAACAGCTGAGAATGACATAAGCATTTGATACGCTATTATTTCTCTGTTAAATAATCATGTAAACCACCTGTTTTCAGTTTTCTGTACTGTACAGAATATAAGGCTATGATTTTCCATTGGTTAAAAATATATTTTAAAAAATTGTATGCTGCTTTTCTTTAGGGTCCTGAGTGCATTCAGTATCTTCAGCAAGAGTATTTGCCTTCTTTGCAAGTAGCTCCTGAGATAATCCAGGTAAGAACTCCCAAAAGAACATTTGGAAAACTCGTTAAATGGGAAAAAAATGGATCCTTACAAAGTTAACCTCCTATCATCCTGCAGTAAAACTTCCTCAGTTACTGCATTTCTGAATAGGATTAGTTTGGCATAAGAAGTAAAATTACTGCAAGTGTACCTTGGAAAAAAAAAAAGTGTATGGTGTATGTGACTGTCTAAGCAATCTTCCTACTTGAATTCAACTTTCAGCTTGAAAATATCCTTGTAGATAGTCCTGTTTCTGTGTGCTCAGCTAAAAGTGAATCTGATATCCTGTATTTGAAGTAAGTTTTTCACCCCTGAATGCACTTGGACTTGTCATAGCCTTTTACTAGTTTTTATCCATAACATGTTTTTCTTTGGTTGTGCATTAGGGAAAATACAAACTAGTATCAATGGCTTTACATCAGTGGTATTTAAATGCTCCTAATGTATCTCAGGTTGTCTTGTTGCTTCATTTAGTTACTTAGTATTTCTCTATTCTCTCTTACAGGAATTCTGTCAAGCACTTCAGCAACCTGATGCTAAAGTTTTTAAAAATTACTTAAAGGTATAAAGATTTTTTTCTTTAAATAGCTTTAGTTCCACATGAACTTTGTCATGCAATTCAGTCATAGTAATGACTTGAAGTAAAATCAGAATATAAAATTATTTAGTAGTTTTTAACTAGAGGGAATCTCCAAGTAGTAAAAGCAGTTATTTGGAAAGGTGGAGTAAACAAAAACAAACCTATATCTATAGAATTGTCACTTACTCTTAGCACCTTGCCATCTCCTCAATAGCTTAATATTCTTGTGGCTTTTGTTTAATAGTTGAAATAGCAAAAAGGTGATGCTGTAATTTTAGAGAATGTCAGAATGCATAATTCTTTAGGCTGAGTAATCAAATAGCATGTCACATCCTTGAACCTAATGTGCTAACCAGTATGTTAACATGAAAATGAGCTCTGTCAAACTGATTACCTTATACATCAATTATTCCATAGGTTAAATTCCTTTTGTTCTAATTTTTTTTTAATAATTTTTAACAGGTATTTTTCCAGAGAGCCAAGCCCTAAGGGAAGTACTGGAATCTCATGTACCTGTTTCCATAATCCAGAACTCTAGTTGTTAATTTATAAAAACGCTAACTTGTGCCATTCAAACTGGTTTTGGTTTTAAGAAATGTTGCTTTGTGCTCACATCAGTACATATGTTAACCTTTTGCAAAACGGAAGGGCAATTTCCCCCACCTGTGTCTCAAACATGAAGGTATGTGACAACATGAAAAATTACCTACACAAACTTTTATTATGTATAGGATGATTTAAGCTTACACTGTAACACATACAGCAATGAAATGACACTTATTTTTAAATTAAATGAATTAAATGTAAAAATCCCTTCAGACCATAGCAATGGTTATTAAAATGTGTACATTTTTGATACGGGGTAAAATGTTTTAATAAGACATAAAATTCATTTGTTCATGTATGGTGACATGAAAATAAAACAATCAAAGTCATTCTTGTAGATAGTCATTTTATTGAAGTTGTCTTAATGATAAAATATATATATACCTCCTATAAAACAGATTGGTGTAATAAATGATTTCACTTTAAGTAGCACCTGGTTCTATCCTTTTTTATAAAAAAATAAAATTTTATCCAGTGAAACTTTAAGTCTCCCTGAGTCATTTTAGCTGAATCTTTTGAAGCTACAGCATTCTTGAACCTTCTGGCTGTTACATTTGAGTAGATCCTGGCAATTTTTCTTATGCTTAGATAATAAAGTATATTGCACCCTTGCACGTGGAAGATGTTGGCAGATAGAAAGAATTGCATTCACTGCAATATTTCAGTAGTGTTAATGGTCTGTAGAGGCTGCTTCCTTTTTTTTTCTTTTTTTTTTTTTTTTAGTTCTTTACCATTACAGTTTTTGAGCTATTTCACAGGGGCAAGGCAAAGCTCAAGTCTTGCTGAGCATGGGATTTAATACCTTCTTTGAGAACTGATGCCCACAGTAAGAAACTGACTTATCTCTAGCATAAACAGATGGGCATTTTTTCTAGACTCTCTGGTCCCAAGTTCTTCATCCAGTTTCAATGGAAAAGAAATCATTTTTAGCGGATCAGAAACAGCAGCCAGGATTGGAGCATGGTAATGTTTTGAGGATTCTCACTGCCATTCCCTTCCTTTTCACTGAGGACAGAAAGTGAAGGACAATTACCTTCATTACCCTTCAATAAGATAGTATCACTTCTGTAAGATTTTGTTCCTGATTTAATCAAAAGTTTCTTGCTACTTGATTTGTTTGTTTTATCACAGAGTAAGTGCTTGTGGTGCTTTTCATATTTCCTAATCTCACAGTCCCATTTCCTTCCCTTGGCTGCCATACCAATGCTATAGGTCTCCTGAGTCCAACCTCCATTTTGTTTTCTCCTGTAGCACCAGAAGCTTTCCATCTCTGACTTGTGCTTTGCAGGTGTTGCCATTCTCCTGCCCCTCCCCATCACGGGGCTGCACCGCTGGCACTGCAGCCATCCCTGAGTGTTTGCTGTCCCATCTCCTGTGTCTGGCTTGGCGTTCTTCCCCTGCAGTTATGGACCCTTTACCACACACAGGGAAGAGCTTTCACTAGGCAGATTACAAAGTGAACAATAAAGGTTCCCTCTTCAGCAAAGCTTTTTTGGTTTAAGTCACAGTGTAATGGAAGTCACTCTTAGTTTTCATGTATCATTTAGACTTTCGCCTTCTGAAATAAGGGCAGTTACTGCTGCCTTTAGTTCTGCATCCAGGCAGGGAAAAAGCCTACACTCACTAATTCAATGACTCTCTGATTGGTCTAAGAGCATGATTTAACTATTATCAAATGACACTCTCATGAGAAAAACTGGCCACTGCCAAAAGAGTCTGTTCTATTTCCATGTCCTCGCTATCCTCCAACCCTCCCACAAGTCCCTCTGTGCCAAATCTGGAGCTTGTCTAGCCCCATACTTGGGCCTATCCATGAAGCTGAAGCAGCAGAAACACTTCCTCTTCACAGCACATTGCCTTCTGTGGTGGTATCAGGGGAGAAGGGATATAAAGCAGGGAATGCCAAGTGTAGGGGTGAGTAGTGTGTGGCACCCATCAGCTTACCTGTATTAGAAATTTGTACCCTGCCCTCCCATCCATAGCTGAAAGAGTGTCCTGTAGGATGAGTAGGCTGGATCTTCAGAGAGTATTAGGTTTATCCCAGAGAATTCAGAAGGGATTGACTTCTGTGTGTTTTGACCCTGTTCAATCAGTATAATGTCCTGTCAGGGCTTATGCAAGGTGTGAGCTGTAAAGCAGCATCTGTGAGTTGGTTTCTGTATCTTTAGCTAAACCTGTAAACAGGTTTAGATTCTGGCTACTAGCAGGTTATTTTTCTGTAACTTCCTCCAGTGTTTCAAAGCCTGCAGGTCTGCAGCTGGGTTATGTGAGGGGTATGCAGTGCCTAGTAACCATCTTTGCTAAGAAACAAGGTTTAGAAAGGCAATTGCTGGCTTTCTATATCTTTGAAAAAAGTGGATTCCTGCTTTGCACTTTGTTTTTTAATCTGGAGTGAAAAAGAAGCTCGCTGCTTATCTCCAAAGAGAAATCTAGTGATGCAACATTTATTCAGTGTGATCGAGATTTTTCAGGCAGGGTTCAGATACCGTGAATATAATACGAAAACTACTTCTTGTGGGGTAGAAGAGGAGGAAGAAGATAGAAATTCATAATACTCAACTGAGAGATTAGATTGGCAATCAAAATTTGTCCTTTTCAAATGTTGATGACCCGATTTAAAAGCTGAACCAAATAGAACAATTAACATTACTGTGCAGGGGTTGAAATGCCCCTGTCTAGACTGAAGATGCATAGAATTACCTCATGGTGATAACTCCTCCTTTCCTGCACAACAGAATTTCCTCTTGTAAAGTCTAAGTAGGAAACAGCTTCAAGACTTAATTAAAAATATGAGAGACCTTTTGCAGAGAGATAGTACCTTCTATTTACAAGCTGGTGTAATTGCCAAACACAGATCAGCTTTCAGGCCTGCAAGGACTTTTCCTGGTGGAGAGGATGAGTTTCACACAAGCTGGCTGGAGATAGTTTTGGTGGGCATACCTTAACAACACAGCTAAGACACTTTAGCAACTAATTGCTGTCCAGAGAGTTAATCTGCCCTTTCCTCCTCTCCTCAGCATGGAATACAACCATTCACCCAGCACTGCTAAGTCCACTACTACAGCACGTCTCCAAGAGCCACGTTCACATGTCTGTTAAATACTTCCAGAGATGGTGACTCAACCACATCCCTGGGCAGCCAGTTCCAAAGCTTGATAACCCATTTAGTGAAGAAGTTTTTCCTAATATCCCCATCTAAGTCTCCCTTGGGGCAACTTGAGGCCATTTCCTCTTACCCTGAGGATTGTGAAGATTGTTTGGCCAGATAGGTTTTTGCATTTGTTACTGTAGCCTGAAGGCTTTTACCTTTCACTTTCCATTTCTCTGTTCTTCCGTCATATGTTGTTTACTCTATATATGTGTGCATGTGTGTGTGTGTGTGTGTGATATAGGAAAACCAATGTTTAACTTGATTATGAGTTTCTAGAGTTACTGTTCTTGTCCACTTATTGGTGAAGTTAGTGGTTGTCTTTTTGGTAAGGTTGGTAAGATGCAATTTCTCACTCAAAATTTTTCAAAGTCAAATAATTCAAGCAGATAATTTGTTCTTGGCAAATATCTACTGTGATCTCCACTCTCCCTGGTTCTTATCTCATTGTTGCTAGGTTGGACAGAGGGTCCCAAGAAAAAGATTAGAACAACATACTGTATTTTGCCTGTTTAGTGCCCTCAGCTCTGATTGACTATGTTCAGTGTAACTTCTTTTTTCCCTAGCATATTTTTCTTTTCTGAGTTCTGGCATTCACAGCTACATGTGTGAGAAGACCACGTGTAACATGCCAGCTTCAGCTGCAATTCCTATATTGTTCAGTTGCAATAGCATACAGCTGCAGACTCTTGAATTTGTGAACATGAATGAGAATCCAAATACAAGAGAGGTGAGGAATACCAAATGTTTTACTAATACATTGAAAAGAAATGGAAGCAAGCAAAGTTAAAAATTCTAGAGTGAATCTGCAATGCCACTTTCCTTTTTAGTGTCTGTTTTTTCCTATTCTTAAATACAACATGCAATTTTCCTCTGATTCACACTGTGAAACATTTAGACAAGATCTTCCGTGCATAAGGTTCACTGATTATGTTACAGACATACCCTAAAAAAAATGAACCATTTGAATCACCAAACTATATGAATCATTTTCATTGCTTCAAGAAGTGTGGAAAGCAGACGGGATGGTAACTGCATTGAGAGCACAGTGGCCAAACTCAGAAGCTGAGTGATGCTGCAGCTGAGATACTCTGGGTCTTAAGTAAATGAAGTCCTGGGGAACCTGGTCTGAAGTCAGTGCTGACCCTGCTTTGAGCAGCTGGCTGGACCAGAGACCTCATGAAATCCTCTCCATCCTGAATGAGACTGATTTAAAATGTCCAGTTCTAAAAACCACCACCACACTGAGCCAGCAGTTTAGTTTTATTCAAAAGTGGTTACAAAAACATATTCAAATTTCACAGGTATTTTCCTGATTTTGTGAGGGCTTTTGCCAAAATCTCTATGAACAACCTGATCAATACTTCTGAAGGAGACAAAGCTGACTCATGGGGTACTCAGATACCTGTTAAAAAAATGGCTTGCAAAGCAGGATACAGAAGGAGTAACAGAAATAAACCACATACCTTCAGAGGAGCACTGCAGTGTTTTGAAAGATGCAAGGACAAGATAAACGTGGTGGGGAACTATTCACATCATAGAAGCATTATAAAGCAAAGCTCAGATGCCAAGGAGAACATAAATTAAGCATTTAAATTAACAGGATACGATGTATCAATTTATCATTTTCATTAAGGAGAACGTTGGAAAAAGCTTAGTGCCATGTAACAAGTGAACCAGAGAAAGTTCAGACTTACTATAAAAGCTAAGAAAAGTAAGAAAATAACAGTAAACAGACCCTGTGAGCAAAAGGATGCTGAATTTTATGTGTCATTTCCTCAAGAGAACAGGCTTCTAAGATTCGGGAAGATGGCAATTCCAAACAGGAAATGCAGAGGATCAAAAAAAAGGATAGTTGGGGGGGGGTGGGTAAGACCTCATCTTTTTACTGTTTTCCCACTATAGCTATGTTCAGATTACATTATGCATAAATTATAAAGTTATCAGTATTTTTCTTTATAGAAGCTATACAGATTATTTATTGGAACAGCAACATTGCTGGTCAGACAGAAAAAAAATACATAGCAAGGGATAAATCAGCAGGGAACTTTGCTTTAAAACATATCAGTAAAACTATGCGGGAGCGGCCATGTGTGAAAACCACCGAAATTTTGAGAGGCGAAACTGCGATAAATCTCACGGTGAGGGGAGACATTTCCCGCGGGTGCCCTGCTCTGCTCTGCTCTAACCCTGCTCTGCTCCAACCCTGCTCTGCCCTGCCCTGCCCTGCTCTTTCCTGCCTGCTCTAACCCTGCTGTGCTGTGCTGTGCTCTGCCCTGCCCTGCCCTGCTCTTTCCTGCTCTGCTCTATCCCTGCTGTCCTCTGCCCTGCCCTGCCCTAACCCTGCTGTGCTGTGCTCTGCTGTACTCTAACCCTGCTGTGCCCTGCCCTGCTCTTTCCTGCCCTGTCCTGCTCTACTCTAACCCTGCTGTCCTCTGCCCTGCCCTGCTATGACCCTGCTGTGCCCTGCCCTGCTTTCCCCTCC
>VWZD01012783.1:51506-82395 GCA_013396695.1 Sakesphorus luctuosus | reverse complement strand
GAGACTGGCGGGCAGGGCAGGGTGAGGTCAGGTGAGGTGCGTTAGGGTGGCCGTGGCGGGGTTCAGTTTCCCGGGGCGGCGGCGGGGCCTTCCCGGGCGCTCCCCGAGCAGGGCGGCCCCACCGTGCAGCCCGGCCGGGGCGAGGCGCGGCCGCCTGTGGCGCCTCGGCGCTGTGCCCGGCTCTCGGCCCTTGCCCCTCTCCCGGTGATTTTCATCGCCGTGAGTGTGCCCCAGGAATTAGCGTCGTCTTCGTGGCTGTAGGAGTTGTTGAAGTTTTACCGCGGAAAGGACTTCCTGCCGTGGGGTGAGCCGCGGTGCTGTGCCCATCGCAGCCCACGCCCCTGGGGCAGTGGATGTTGGGGCGCTCGGGCGAGCCCCGGGCCCTGCGTGGTTCTCCAGAAGCTGCAGTCCCAGACAGGCCGGGCCCTCTCCCTCATGACGGACTGGAAATGCCGAGAGCAGCGATGAGCAGCGCTGGAGCCAGGCTTGCCGTTTGTTTTGTGTGGCTTTGGAAGAATGTGCTGCTGTGTATGGGTTCAAGCAGCACCTTGTGTAGCCCAGGGCAGGGTATTTCCATGATTTTGAAAACCAGGTCTTGGACTGGAAACTGCCATAAGGAGGTTGTACCCGAAGAAAGCAGGAGTAGCAAGCAGGAGCTTCAGGGGAAAAAGCTTCTTTTCTAGGCCTTAGGAGAGGGTGTACAGGAAGTATGAAACCTTCATAGTTACCAGATTGTAAATGATAATGTAACGTTTATTTGGGATCTGGGCACCTTATCTCTTGGCTTGGTGGCATATAAGATCTTGTCTGTACCCAGGAAGTTTCACTTTCACTTTCACTTAATAATCTGTCTTTGCTTGCTGGTGAGCTTGTGCATTGCATGCAGCTGTTCACAGGGGAACCATACCTGCTTTGTGTGTTTATCCTGCGTGACTGAGGTACAGCCAACTTCTTTTCATTCATTAGATGAAGTCAGTATTCCTTCTTCAAAGCATTGGACTTAAAAAAACCTCACACTGGCAATGCAGTTTTTTACTATTACAATCCCCTCTGCTGATAAGTTCAAAAGTAGTAGCATGACCAGAAGCAGAAAAATAGAAGTTTCACACACCCCCAAAACACCCCCAAAACCTTGAAATGCTAGTGAGGCATGGGGGACTTTCTTTAGATATATGTGAGGAACTTTTGACTCATTTAATACCAGACTTAATGACCATAAGTGAGATATGAAGAAAGTTCAGCGTTAACTCTCACAATCAGACCAGTCATACCGTTAGAACTATGTTTTTTTAAAGAAGCTCTTAGTGAGTTGATTGAGGAAGATATGAAAAGAAAACTTAACATGCTAAGTGTTTAGCAAAGATCAGTTCTGAATCCATCAGAGAATGGAAAGCTATTAAATCAAAGGAGATCTAATGTTATGAAAGTTATTTAATTTTTATAATTTGAAGATTAAATCTGAATGACACTTTGACTTTAAAGTGAAGACTGCCAAGAAGAGTGTAGATTTTGTCATTATTATAAAAATACTCTTTTGACAAAAAAGTGTCTTAGTACAGCACTGATTCTGTTTTGCTGCTGAATATGTACCCTGAGATTAATATTGACATATTTATATCTGTAGTTTTAAGAGTGAAAAAACTCAGACCTTGAGAATCCATTAGTAACGTGCTGGTTTGGGGTTTTTCTTAATATCTGCTGAATGTTATTGAGGCTCACCTTTTGCAGACTTGTCTTTTTGTTTTGTTATCACACATTGATCTTCATGCAAGTTTAATCAGAAAGTAAGAAGGTAAAGAGCTGATGTTGTGCATGAGCTACCTCATCATTATTGCTTTGGGAAACATAATTCAATCTCTTAATAGGCTGCTAAATTTTTTTGTATTTTACTAGCCATTGGTGAAGAAATTCTCCACACTTTGCTTAGAAATGATTTGTTACATTTCTTTGTCTTGGTATGAGTCTAATGAATGTTACTTTGAAGTAAATGACAAAATACAGGTTTACTGGTAATGTGCAAACTGGCTTGTTACAGGCAGGCTTTTAATTATGAGGAATTTTTTAATTTTAAGATTTTATAAATTATTTACAGAGCAGGCTGTGCATTATTTCTTTGCATCTCCTCTTCCTTACCTTTTGTATCTGCATCACAGATAGTTCTTTGGCATCTACAGTAATTGCCAGCTGGGAGAAGTTATCTTATTCCATTCTTACGAATTGTCTTGTCAGAGTTAACCAAGAATTGTCAGGGTTTGGAGTGTGGTGGTGGGGTGGGGTTTTTCTGGTTCAAATTTGACATAAAACCTTCCATCCCTTCTAGAGACATTGAGAACTTTATGTAGATTTTACAAATGGCGTTGCTGCATGACTGTGAATTTCTTAGAGTGACGTCACGTCTTTGCGTTGCGCCATTGCATTCTGTGTGGTACATGGCATTGCCTGGATGCTCTGGGACAGTTTTGCAAGAAGCTTCGCATCTCACATGAGGGAGTAGCTAAATGGGAGTGTGAACTCTGCAGTCACCATACATAGAGAAATGTGTTGGAAGTCAGGAGAATGTGTGTGTGTGTCCACAGTGTAGCACGGGTGGAGTCAGGAGCAGTGCGAGGTGGGCGCTCCAGACTGGCTGCTGGAGCAGGATGGCCCAATGGCGCTGTGGTGGCTGTTGTGTGGCTTTCTTCTCTCTGCTGCAGTGCCCACCGTGAGGCTTCTGGTGCTGTCACTTTGTGCACCAGGCAGCTCTCAGAAAGTGCCACCACCTTCTGGGAAAATGTGCGCAGGAAATCCTGCCATACCTCTCCCTTCCTGAGTAGTTACAGGAAAGGCTTCTTTGTTTCAGTATCAGTTAGCAGCTTCCTGTTTATTAACACAGGCACATGCAGTGCCTCTGCCAAGATGAGAAAAGGCTGCTGCTGTAGGGCCTTACACTGGTCCTGTTGACATTTTACCACCTTGAGATTCTTTAGATTTGGGTAGCTGCATCCTTGATTTTAGAGCCTTTTGCTAGATTTAGTGGTAAAATCAGTGCTTTAATTAAAACAAAAAGGTAAGGGTATTTACCTGCAGCTCCTGCTGTTTTGGCAAGCGGGAAAATCTGGCAGTCCTAAAATTTCATTTTCGTAGTTTTAATTTAATCAAACTTTTTTTTCTCTCTTTTGAATGTGTGAAGACCTGAGTATCTGTCAGTTCACATTTCAGAAAGGGTGGGGAAGCCCAGGCTGTCTCTCTAGAAATGATGTGATTTACCCAGTGTGAAATTCTAGAAATCAGAGAAATATCCCTTAGTTTTTTGCAGTGGTGATTTGTGGTTCTAGCAAATAGCTGAAAGGACTTGCATCAATTGTGACTTTTATCTAAATCATATAAAAACAGCTATTTGTGACTAGTTAGTCCAGTTCCTTTACAGTTGTACTAAAATGCGACTTCCAGAGCCAAAGGGATTTAAAAGATTTCTCTCTGTATATCTGCCATGTTTGTTCTTTGGCATATGTAGAGAAAAATGGGGTTCAATGACAGGTCTTGATTATGTTTAGAAGATCTTGTGCACATTTTTTGACTCTTTTCTATGGTTTTTATTGGTTTATCATTTAAACTTTACTGTGTACAACAGTAAAGGGATTATAAAACTTTCACTTTTCCAGTTGATTTTTCAAACAAAATTTTGGGAGTACAGACCGTAAATGCAGAGAAGGGTCGTGCCTATGGCATTAGTTTTGATTGTTTGGCTTGGTTTTGTTTCCATGTTTCACCTCTTATTCCTCTACGTGGTTGTTCTTAATGCTTCATGTCTTTGTAGTTATGGTTGGGGTTTCGGTTTTCCCTTTTCTTTCTAATTAAAGTAAGTCCCTTTCATATATTTTACTAAATTATAATTCAGTGTATTGAACATTTTGTTTTTAAGGTGAAAAAGGAAACTGTCTAATCAGAGAGCAGAGATGCAGAGCACTTCGAATTACCTCTGGCTGTTGTCTGACATTCTAGGACAGGGAGCCACAGCAAATGTTTTCCGAGGGCGACAGAAGGTTTGTGAGGAATTTCTAATCTGAGTAACATGTGAACTTTGATTGTTTTTTTGTATGTGAGTGTTTTCATGAAATCAACAAAAGAAGTTGAAGATTTAGGACTAAAGCAGATGTAGCTGTGTAATTATTCATACTTAGGTTTTAATTTTTAATATTTGTCCATTGAATTAGAGTTCTGTAGTTATTTCTGAGGATTTGTTTTTAATATTAAATTATTTGTCCCTGTAAAATATTAATTGTTATTAATACTTCATTTCTTTATTCTTCATTTTAATGGA
The DNA here is from genome assembly GCA_013396695.1 of Sakesphorus luctuosus. NCBI lineage: Eukaryota > Metazoa > Chordata > Aves > Passeriformes > Thamnophilidae > Sakesphorus > Sakesphorus luctuosus. Next base: position 78,095 of record VWZD01012783.1, on the reverse strand, counting down.
AAAAACCCCAATCCTTGCTTAAGAATTTAAATGAGAATAAAAGACCTACCAGTTTTTATGACATGATTCTATGATTTATATCATTGTTAAATTGTCTTTTCATTGTTTTTTCCTGTTCTTTTAAAAACTGTTTTGGTGATTTTTATGATTTTGTACCATAAGTGACATATTCTTACGGTGTTGGGTGAAGTTCTTAGTTGTTGTCTGTAAGTCAATGATTTGATGTCTAGGGCACCATCTTCTTGGTGACATGCCTTAAGCAATTGGTACAAAGCAGTACATTTTTTTTGCCATGTAAATCGTATGCTGACGTGTATGTTGCAAACTTACTGAAAGGCTACAATGACTTTAGTTGTGTAGGTCGTTCTGTTCCTGTGAATTTCATGGTATGTCTCACGAAGTGAAGGAAGATCAGTTGTGAAAGTGTGTTTCCTGATAGTAATGATAGTCTGTGTGAAGTCAGTATGCAGTGATTTATAAGCTATAGAATCACAGAATCGATTGGGTTGGAAAAGACCTCCGAGATCATCAAGTCCAACCCCAGTCCATTTACTAGATCGTGGCACTCAGTGCCACATCCAATCTCAGTTTAAAAACCTCCAGGGATGGGGAATCCACCACCTCTCTGGGCAGCCCATTCCAATGCCTGATTACTCTCTCTGGAAAGAATTTTTTTCTGATCTCCAACTTCAATTTCCCCTGGCAGAGCTTGTGCCCCGTGCCCCCTTGTCCTATTGCTGAGTGCCTGGGAGAAGAGACCAACCCCCACCTGGCTAGAACTTCCCTTCAGGTAGTTCTAGACAGGGATGGGGTCACCTCTGAGGCTCCTCTTCTCCAGGCTAAAAAACCCCAGCTCCCTCAGCCTCTCCCCATGTAGTGTTTCTGTGTTCCACATTTAAGTGTGAAGCAACACTAAGCAATAAATTAGCAGTTAAAGTGCTTTCCTGGGTGAGTGAATTTCAGGACAGAATGATTCCCCTGGAAAACTTATGTTTCATGCCTGCACCTCTCATCACCCTCACTAGTCTGAGCCTCTGACCTGCAGCTCATTGTCAACAGGTGAAAGCTTTACCTGGTCACCAGTGGTGCACCTGAGTGTGCTGTACAGCTTTGTCCTTAGCAAGAAGCGGTTGCACCAGACTGCTAAAGTAGGGTTATTGCTAGAGGTGGCACAGGGAGGTAGTTTGTACTGACAGGGACAGGAGTTGCATCTTCAGCTGGTGCTGTGGGTGCCTGAGCATGTTGTGGCTTAGTCCCACTTGAGGCTGATGAAGGTCGAGACTGTCCTTCTGACTCTAATTATGTGGATTTGAAATGCTTCAGGATTTTGCATGAGTGGTACATAGTGCTCGAAACTGTCTTCTTTGAAGAAACAAAATACTAGTTTATCAGTGTAAATGTAACAGTAAAGAACAACATTCAGCTACTGGAAACTGACTCTTAAGCAAGCAAGGTCCTCAACTGTAGTACGTGCATGCCTCTAGTGATTTGTGCAAGTGACTTATCTCTCGATGAAAAAATATTTTTCAGTAAAGTTTATGGGTAATTCTTAAATGCATAGCCTTTCTTATGCTAATTGTTCTTTTTTTTAAAGTACTTATATTTTTGGAGCTAACGAGTTTCCATTCTGCTAGTCGATTTGCTTCTAGTCTGTGTTAAACTAAACCAACATATGTATAATTTTTTTAGTAGAATCTCAATTTCCACCTTAAAACAAAATAATATTTTGAAATATTTCTAGTCTGGTTATGCTCATATGCAAAACAAAAGATCTCAAAGTGCTTGGATAATGTCTTTGTGTACATTTACAATCTTTTGCTTCTGTTTGATTAGTAATTTGTTTGTTTTGAACAGAAAACTGGGGATTTATATGCTGTTAAGGTATTTAACAGTTTAAGTTTTCTTCGTCCTGTGGATGTTCAGATGCGAGAGTTTGAAGTATTGAAGAAACTAAATCATAAGAACATTGTCAAATTATTTGCCATCGAAGAAGAGGTAATGAATTGTAGTTGTGATATGAGATGCATGGAAGTAACTGCAGTAGCTGTTTGTTTTATCATTAACTGCAGTAAAATTTTCAAAGAATGGTAACATATATGATGATACAAATACTCTGACCCAGTCACCACTAGGTTTTTGTTTTCTTTCTTTTTTGTTGTTATTGCTGTTGAAAAAATACACTTGCTTTCAGTAGGTGAAACACCTTCAGTGTTTAGGCACAGGTTATGATTCTTCATTTTGAGAAGCCACAGTCCTAAGCTTTGTCTTGAATTAGTATTTTTAAGCTATATACACATAAGAATATTTAATACATAGTGGTAGTTTAAGGTGTTAGAATAATCCTGACAATTTTATGCTTTTACTTTGCAACTAACTAGAATAATGACGGAGGACAGGTAAAACTGTATAATAATATAAATTGCAGTAGTTGAGCTGAAAGTGAGATGCTGAGATGAGTAAACAGTATAGAAGGACAATTGGTTCTCTCAGCTTTTCTAGTGTGTAGTTTCTCATTTGTCCACCTATCAATACTGCTGTCAGCCTGCTAAGTGCCTAGAACTTCAGGCTTTCTTAGTTTTTTTTTTATCCTCTCCAAGCTGGAATACATGAAACAATATAAAACCCCACCTGCACTTCTTTTGAAGCTGATCACCAAAATTAGATTTATGGTATAGTTACAGATTTTCTTTTCTTTTTTGAAAATCAAATCTTGTGGTTATGTGTAATTTCTGACACTGGTGTCACAATAATATTTTTTTTTTTTTTTTTTCCAGACAACGACTAGACACAAAGTACTAGTTATGGAATTCTGTCCATGTGGGAGTTTATACACAGTTTTAGAGGAGCCGTCTAATGCCTTTGGTTTGCCAGAATCTGAGTTCTTGATTGTTTTGAGAGACGTGGGTATGTAGACTTTGCTCTCTAGTCTAATTTGTTGACTGAAACAACTCATACTTGTTTTGTTTATCTTGAAACAGCAAGAGTTGAATTTACATGCCTGTCAACTAATTGAACAAATTAATAAGGTCATAAGGAATCACATCTTATATGTGTGTCTGTGGTTGTACAGGTAGCTGCATTAGGAAGCCATTTCTGTTTAAAGCATTGATATAATTTTTTTCTTTGTTTGAAGATTATTTTTCACATGTTGGACCGAATTCTAGTGATAATTAATTTCAGGAGAGGAAATTTAAAAATAATATGGTATACGTGTGTATACCTCTTAGAAAATTTTCCTCCATTACTTTATGGGAAAGACGTTACTGAGAGCAAGAAATACTGTAATTCAGCTGTTTGAAGTGGTGGGAGGAAAGCAATCTCTGGTCATGGTCTTTTTGTTAATTGAGTGTCCCTTCTTGTTCCCATTTCCCAGTGACAATGTAACTGCATCTTCCTAGCATCAGTTACAATTCAGTGTTTGTGCTGTCAGGTTCAAAATGTATATGTGAATTCCTTATTTATTGTTTTAATTGAAGTGGCTGGGATGAATCATCTCCGTGAGAATGGAATAGTGCACCGTGACATCAAACCAGGCAACATAATGCGCGTTATAGGTGAAGATGGTCAGTCTGTTTACAAACTCACAGACTTTGGTGCTGCAAGAGAACTGGAAGATGATGAGCAATTTGTTTCTCTCTATGGCACAGAAGAGTATTTAGTAAGCCCATATGATTTAATTTTCTCTTGAAGAAATGTTTGAAGTCTGGGGTGCTTTGTGGTTACAGTTAAATAGCTGACGCTCAGGCTGTTCGGAATTAGTATTATAATGGTTTTTATAACTTTCTGCTGGACTTTTTCACCTTGTGTCATGCCATCTTCTGCTGATCTGAATACATTAGCCTTGAAATAATTTCTAGGTCCAACTTCAGCTGTTGCCTTATGTGAAAGAAGGAACTACATTGTAGTAATGAATGTGTTTGCCTTTATCTCTGTAGATATTTTTTAGTTTGTGGTTGAAGTACACAGATGATGTTAGGTATAGTTAAGATTCACTTGACACCTTAGTTAACCAAAGAGAGGCAGGCAGAGAAGCATCAAGACAAGCCCTTTAGGCATTATTTCTTCCTGCCATGTTTTCCCACATGTATGTTGTAACTGATACTCTTGTCTGCTGTGGATCTTTTTCCAGTTTAGTTTCTGTTGTTTCAGTATCATCTGGAGGAATACTGACTTTGTCCTCTTCTTTAGTGGTGTTTTAAACTCGTAGTCACTGTTCAGCTGAATTTTGCAATATTTTTTGCAAACTTCTCAGTAAAAGTGACTGTCAGACCTAGAACACTAGAAATACTCTGTCAGAATGGCTGAAGCAAATTCTGCAATGCAAGCTAACTTGGATTAAAAAGCTGAAAGTTTAGAATGACAGATTATCTTGCTGTATAAGGACAGATTGGTGTTTTGTTCTTTGTATTGTTCATAAAGCAGTTCTGTCTTTTTTTTTCCTACTTTAGCATCCTGATATGTATGAGCGAGCAGTTTTGAGGAAAGAGCATCAGAAAAAGTACGGAGCAAAAGTTGACCTGTGGAGCATAGGGGTGACCTTTTACCATGCTGCAACAGGGAGTTTGCCTTTTCGACCTTTTGAAGGACCTCGCAGAAACAAGGAAGTGATGTAGGTAATTTAGCAGGAGAATTTTATCCATTGGTAAATTAAAACAGTCTGTGAAGCACTTTTTAGCAGGAAATCCTACACACATTTCGTAATAATTAAAACGATGAAAATATTTAAGGAAAAAGTTCTTTAAATTTGTTGTAGTATAGCCCCAGTAGGCAGGTGAGCACCACACAGCTGTTTGGTCACTCCTCCACAGTGGAATGCGGAAGAGAATTGGAAGGGTAAAAGAGTGAAAACTAGTGGTTTGAGTTAAAGGCAGTTTGATAGGTGTAAAAAAAACACAACAAAAAGCAACTCTTGCCCCTTAAACCCAAAGGGAAACAACAGAACCAAGAAAAACAAGTCACGCCAAAACCCTCAGTTGCTCACAATCAGCCAGCTAATGCCCAGTCAGTCCCTGAACAAATGCCATCCTGGCAAATTCTCCTCCCCCCTGTCCTGCCTCAGCTTCTGTTGCTGAGCAATACGGAATATCCCTTGGACTCAGCTGTCCTCTTGTGTCCCCTTCCAGCTTCTTGCCTGCCCCCCAGCCTTCTCACTGGTGAGGCATTAGAAAATTAGACAAGGCCTTGACACTATGTAAGTACTGCTCAGCAATAACTAAAAACCTGCCAGTGTTATTAACACTGTTCTGGTCATAAATCCAAAACACAGTACCCAACACTACTATGAAGAATGTGAACTCTATCCCAGCCAAAATCAGTACAAACCTTCTGCTTCAACTAGGATTTTACTGTGTGGCACCTTAAGACCTGAATTAAGCATCAGAGCTCACCCCAAAGACTGATGTTTTTCCACACATCTTGCCTTCAGCATGGTTTTAGGTTGGTCTGTTGCAGTGTGGTGTATATAACTTGGATATTTGGGCAAAATTATGGTATTTTCAAATTTGGACTTCCAGTGCTGCAAATTTTTTTGTCCTTTCAATGATTGTCTTCACAGGCAGTCTTGAAATGTGTGCATTACCCATGAGACTGACATTTAAGTAGTATGGTTGTGGACTGTGGCAGAAGATAACAGGGATCGCTCCAGAATGGAAAACAGAAATTGTGTCTATTACGTGATGACTGATTTGATTCCTATTTCATCGTAGTCTATTTCGGTTTTGTTGTTCTGTGTGTGGCATTTAAAAAGTAAAGCAAGGTGGTACTTGGGAGCTCTAACACACCAGTAACATCTCTGTTCTGGTACTGCTTGTAAAGTTGACTCCGGTTTTTTTAGTTGAAAAGATAGCCCATCTTATCATTTTCCCACAGGAGTCCTTCTTCTTGTTGCTGCTTGAGAAATCAGCAGTGAACATGTGTTTTGTATGTACGTTGTCCTCCAAAAAGAGAAAGCGCAACTGAAATTTTCTGTTGCAAAAAGCCTATTGCTCCTCATTCATTTAATGAGAAATTTGGGTAATTCTGGCCTGCGCAGTACAAAGTTAGTCAATGCTGAATTGCATCCGGGTTTCTACATGTTACTTCTCTATCCCCAAGCCACTTTGTGGTGGTTCTATTTTGTCTCTGACTGTGGAACATGCTACAACTTATTCATGTTAAAGTCTAAATTGAACTAAATTGACTTTAATTAATTAACACTTGTGAAAAACTTTGATTTCCTTCAATATGCTGGAAATCCCTCCTAAATTCTTCCCCAATCATGAGATAGGCAAAGTTGCTTCTCCAGCATAACTTTTTGTTCCTTGGGCTTTTAGCGTTGTCCTGTCAGATTGTAAATGAAGCTTCCTAATTACTACACCATCTACAAATTTAGGCCAACCTGTTGTTTAGATTTGTATTATTGCCGCCCTTTGGAGGATTAATTACTAGACCTGTGTATGTGTAAGAGGTAGTAGTTGAAGTCTCTATTATTTTTTTAATGTACTGCAGGTATAAAATAATCACTGGAAAACCTTCAGGGTCTATTTCTGGAATACAGAAAGCAGAAAATGGACCAATTGAGTGGAGTCGGGAGATGCCTGTTTCTTGTAGTCTTTCAAAGTAAGTTTGAACTGTTCACAGAATATTTCAATGCTGCTTGATTGGGCTTTTCGAGTTATTTCCTCAGGAGTGTGTCTTTGGAACAGAGATCTGATGCACTTTTTCTTCTTTGAACTCTTCAGTACATTGGTGCAGTCTGATACTAGGTTATCAAATGTTTTTTCTTCCCATCTGTTTAAGTAGTTTTATAATTGCCAATTTAAAAATGGCCATCTGAGGATTGGAAGTGGTATGAGTAGAAGGAAGATTATTACTGTATTTTCTCCACCCTCGGGAATGAGTATTAACAATCAATAAACTTGATGGCCCTCCTTTCTTGCAAGAATGTGACTTCAGACATGACAAAGATTGGACAGTAGGAAGGAAATTGTAAGAAAAGACAGTTCAGAGGCTTACTTTTTGGTAGGAAAAAAGCACCAGTGTCACATTTTAACATTTTGTATCTTTTAAATTTTATCATTGTGTTTTTGCTTCATATGTCTGTAATACTCAGTAGGAAGAGCCATGGAAGATCTAATCTCAGCATGACCTTGAAAACACATCCTATAACCCATTTACCTGTTGATCTTCCTGAGGTTTCTTCAGTACTTTAAAGTTATTACTCTTTCATGGTGAAGGGGGAAATAAGTAGTTCTGTGAACAGACTCTAGAAAAAAAAGCCTTTCTGAAAGCCACATATGTAGTTCCATAAGGAGTTTAGAGTCAAAGTCTGGTCTGTATCAATTCATTAGTTTAGAGAATGGGGAACTTGCAATTCATATGTATTTTTCATGATACTGCTCAGTTGTTTCCTCTCTTTAGTCCATGTGATTAAACTGCTTGAAATAATAAAAGAAGGCAGATTTTTTCATTGAACATCTGTTCACAGTAATATTTTTAAGTAGCATTTAAACAGTATGTAGTTATAAGTTTAGTACTAAAATGGGTTTGAGCATAGCATCCACTGATCTCTAAAGGGGTCCAGTGTGCTTGCAAGCTATTGGAGCTTGCTCCAAAATATTACCAGTTTTACCACTGGATTCAGATTTGATGTGTACATAAAGTTAAAACTTGTGGGAAGTTGTTCATGATAACACCTGAGTGGAACACATAAAGTTCCTTGCAATTCAGGTGCTCGAAGTAGAAATGCAAGAAATTTAAGCTGACCTTTCCATTAGAGTAGTAATGACTGTAAGGCAATAGTTGCACATTTTCCTCTGCAGCAGTTGAGTTGCATGTGCGGAGTACTTGTTTAGCCCCATCTCAATCAGGATGAATTCTTAGGGTTGACAATTTAAATAATGAGTCTTTGCTAACCCAGCTGATTTTGACTGAAAGCAACACTGTGCTCACACAAGCAGCTCTGCCAGCAAACCATAAATGGCAGTAGCTTCGTTCAAAGTCATACACATGTAAGTGCATGTGTGGTGAGCTGGGTGAAACTCTGCAGCAGTGGCAAAAGGTGACCTCAGGTCTGCAATGTATACTTTTTTAATTGCATGTCATTTTTGCAGTGTCTGTGAAATTTACCAAATACCAAGAAAAAACATGTGATAGTTGAACCTGAAAAGGAAAGAGAAGAAAGTGTGTGTAGTCAGGAGAAACAATGAACATTACCACTGAACATTTTGTTGCTCAGTAGAGGGGGAATAAAAAAGGCACTGGCTTATTCTTCAAGAGATAAGGGATTTGCATTCATGAGACAAGTCAAAGGAAGTATTGCAATTTGTTACAAGGTGAAAAGTTCCAAGTAGATCCAAATTGTCTTATCTCTTCCTGGTGTTCTCTAGGGGTCTGCAAGTACTCCTCACACCTGTCCTTGCGAATATTCTTGAAGGAGACAAGGAAAAATGCTGGGGATTTGACCAGTTTTTTGCAGAGACGAGTGACATACTGCACCGAATAATAATCCACATCTTTTCATTACAGCAGATGACCTCGCACAAAGTTTATATTCACAACTATAACACGTAAGTGTTTTCTCTCTCTGTTTTCATTACTTTGCTCTTATTCAGGCTAATGGCACTGTGACCTCAGATCACCAGTGTTACAAATTCAGTAGCCTTTCTTTGCCAGTTTATCTGAGGAAGTGAAAGGACACAATTCTTTGTAGTTACAGTGAATAGAAGCACATTGTCCAAAAATAAAAATAAAGTCATTGAAGGTCAAATCGGGTGATCTTACACTTGGTCTTATTTAGTGACAGAACACAGACTTAATCCTTGACCTGTTAGCAATATGTCTGTTTTCACGATGTAGACCAACTCATCCCACATTTGTATGTTACTTACTTACAAAATAGATTTTTATGGACTGTGTTCAGTTCTCCCTTTTGTTATCTTGTCATCAGGAATACAAAATGCACCCATCATCTCTGTCTGACTTAAAATGCACAACGAGGTTCTGAAGTCGTAGTTAGTACAGTTTAGGATCCTGAGTTATATGGGGCTCACTTTGTGGCCATTAAGTGCTGATGTTAAAAGATTTAAGGTATACAAATATAAATGCCTTTTCTCTGCCTTATTACAGATAATACAGGCCATGTCTTGCTCTCTTATGTTTGATTATATATAACCTAGCTGTAGTGTTAAGAAGTGGTAGTATTCTAGTGCTGCACAGGAGGCAAATTGGTCCTTCCTGTTGGTGTACTTAAGGTTTGTCTCCTTTGTGGAAGGCTTTGTTTGTTTGTTTGGGTTTTTTGTTGTTGTTGTGGTGATGGTGGGGTTTTGTGGGTTTTCTTTGTGGGGGGGAGGTGTGGTGTTATAAATTCTTATGCTTTGTATCCATTGATTGCTGAAAACAGAATTCCAAAGTGTCTTTGATCTTCCTTATCACTGTTGTTTTAGAAAATAATCTGGCTGGCTGTTAGCTTGCAGGATGAATTTAATTTTTAAAAATATTTTAACATGTAAAACCCCAGACTTTTGGAGAGACCATCCTTTGAAGAAAAGGATATGCCTGAGAAAACCTGAGTATGCTTCCCTCCCCTCATCTGGTGTTGCCTGTTTTTACTGACCTTAAGACCAGAGCAAGTTTGTTTATGCAGACGTGCTTTGGTGGAAAATCAGAGGTAGAAAGGAAGTTTGTTATTTTGCAGGAAATAGCATTTATTTTTGTAACAGAACAACCTGGAGCCTTAGGAAGCATACTGCTTTTTTTCTACTTGTGAATCAAATGCTTTGTGTGTAAAACCAGTTCTTATTAATCAGAAGTAAAAGCAATTTTTATTTAAGTAATACAAAATCTGAATTGTTGAACTATTGTAGTGAGTCTAACTACTACTGAAAATATTGTTTGTGTTACAGAGCCACTATATTTCATGAGTTGGTCTACAAACAGACAAAAATACCATCTCAGAACCAAGAACTCATATATGAAGGTCGGCGTTTAATACTAGAGCCTGGCAGGTTGGCACAGCACTTCCCTAGAACAACTGAGGAGAATCCTATCTTTGTAGTGAGCAGGGAGGCTGTCAATATGGTTGGATTAATCTATGAAGATGGTATGTGACAGTAATTGCCCCTTTCTTATAACTATCTTTTGTAATAGTTTGGGTTATTTAATTTATTCAGTTTGTCTGGTATGTCTTAGAAATAGCACTGGAAATTTTTCTTTGTTGATACTTGAAGTTCTAAGAATATGGTCCAATGTTTTTTAAAACTTCTGAGTATCCAGAACATTTAAACAGCAACAGTAGGTGCTTGTAGTGTTCCAAGTCCTTTGAACCTGAACATTTGTGTGTTAAGGTGTAGTGGTGCATATGGAGTTCTGAGGGTTTTTTTAAAGTATGACACACACTACAGAAGGTAATTCAAAGATGGTTTTTTGTTCCATTACTTGCTAAGTGGAAAATCAAGTTTTATTTCTATTTGTTGTGACTGTGGTTAGCCTTTCAGTTCCCAGATGAGGTTTTAACAACTTATATTTGCCCAGAAGATAAGGCAATGCCATAACAGGAAAAAAAGGGAAGAAATTAAGGTTTGAGATTTCCATTTAGCATTGACAGGCTTATGGAGGGACCTATGCCAGAGCCCTTTTTTATATGTGATGAGCTGGAGGACATGGTTTCAGTTGAGAGGTCAGTGTTGCTTTTGTCAGTATGTCTTAAATACTGACTGCTCAGGCCAGCTGGCACTCACACACAGGTGCTGAAGAATGTGGGTGGCTGAGCTGTTTATGGAAGGATCAACAGGGCCTTTATGTTGTGTCAGAACCTTCTGAAGGAGTCAATGGACATGAGAGCAAAGGAGATTCAGCTGGTAGAGGCTACTGGAGGTTTAAAAAAGCTCTTTGGAGAAGTCTTGCTCTTAAGAGTCTTAATGAAACTAAGCACCCATGAGATAAAAAGGGAATGGTTTCCCATGTGGACAGACATAGGGCTGAAGAACAGAACTAAGCAGCTGGCTTCTCAATGGAGAGAGACCACTAGTGGAGATCTGCATGAGATTTGGGCTGTGCAGCATGTCCAAAGGTGAGTCTGGAAAAAGGAAGTGAAGGTCAGTTTTCTGAAGATACCAAGTTATTTAAAGCATTTAAGACAAAGGCTGGTTTTGAAGGTGTGCGTAAGAACTATACAATATTAAAAGTAATGGATTAGATTAAAACCCGTGTAGATACACATAAAAACAGTGTACAGGGTGGGGAGGGAAAACAACCTGAACTTTTGAAGTCTCTTGTGGAAAATAAGAAAATACAGATACTTGTTTTATGTTTCAGTGTTACTTCCAAAAGTACACCAACGTTATGATTTGGATGGGGATGCCAGTATGGCTAAAGTGAGTAATTATGATTTTAGTTTATATACCTGTCTCAGATACTGATACTGAAATGAAAGCTATTTGATTTTCAGATTCATAATGTTAATAAAACTATTTTTATATGCTAATTAGGATTCTGATTGACAGAAATACATTTGTTAACAAAGGATCTAAAAGTATTTTAAAACCTTACTTTGTATAGAAAATATGTTTTTATAGTTAAAAAAAACCAAAATGAAGTCCAGTCATCTAAATTTCATGTGCTCTAACTGCATAATTCAGTGTTAGGGGGAAAGGAGCCTAACACTGTGGAGTCCTGAGTTTAGCTAGAAGATTTATAGTATCACCTGTGATGATGTAAAATTTAACATTAGAAAAGTAACTTCCATCTTTCTCTCAGCTGAGAGGAGTCTCTAGGACTCTGTACAAGGGTGGAATTTCTGTTGCCTCGTAAAAATTTTCAGAATCTGTGGGAGGCAAATAGAGGATATTTAATTCTTCTGGTCATTTTGGCAAAACTATTGAATGTATACCCAGCCATGCTTGACTTTGTGACCATCATTTATACTATACATATGAAATACTGCTGAGGAGCCTTGTATTCAGGCATGGTAGTCCTGAAAACATATGTTCCTTTAAATACCAGTATTGCCTAAAATTCATAAACAGAAAGGCATCAGTTGAGACTAATTATTTAAAATACTATAACTTATAATTTCTGAAACTTTGTTCACAATTCTAAATAATGCTGCAAGATTGTAAGTGGAATTAGGTAAATGGAGAGTCCCTAGCCTTAGAACTTAAAAATGTGTCAGATTCTACAGGTTTCTTTTAATATATGTGTTTAATTACTAAACTATTGAAGAAATGTACTTGTGACTTTACAGAAATTTAAGAAAATCCTGAGAGTAAGTGGTGTTATTTTTATTTGTGAGACTTGTTTTCATCCCTAACAGATATTTCAGCATAACTGGAAAAACTGACTGCCATGTTTAACTCTGCCACCATAATGACTGTTTGGTTGTCTTCTGATTAAAGTTTAGGCCCAATTATGCATTTTAAATTGCCATCCTCATGTTGTTCTTTATTAATCTCATTGCTTTGTTGTGATGTATGGACTTGAAGCAATTGGTAAGAGAATGCCAGATTAATTTTTCTGTTGTTTGTTTTTCCTTCAGGCCGTGACAGGTATTGTATGTTATGCCTGTAGAGTTGCCAGTTCTTTGCTACTTTATCAGGAGCTGATGCGAAAAGGAATACGGTGGCTGATGTAAGCAATTGATTGCATTTCACTGTGCCTTTTTTTTTTATTTGAGGTCTGCCTTGATTATCAATACATAATTCTGTGATCTTTTGATATCCTAGGAGGTTTCCTTTACTCCTTGAATATGAATAGGCTTTCGGAATTTTTTCCTTCTTTCTGTCATTAGGAAAACAAAATTTTTTTTTTCTGACAACACAGTTAAGGTATTTGCAAATTCACTTTCTTCTGTGGGTAATTAAGGTCTAGCCTGTGGTAACATGAGGGAAAATTGAACAGCCTGCAGCAGGTATTGTTGTATGAGGATTGTGGTAATGCATTTCTAACTGAAAGCAATTCCTATTGGCAGTTATTTCTGCAGATATATTATTGTGTTACTGACTCTTGGTAGGATGGCAGTTGAATACATTTGTTACAGACTAATGCTTGACTTTTTTAGAGAAATAATCAAGGATGATTACAATGAAATTGTTCATAAAAAGACGGAGGTTGTCATCAGGCTGGATTTCTGCATCAGAAACATTGAGAAAGCAGAGAAAATGTGAGTAGAAGCACTAAAGCAGATGCATTGATTTTTTCATTATTATTTTTCGTGACAATAGTATTTCAGGGTATGGTTATTTACAGAGTTTTTGCATATAAAAATTAAATTTGAATTGACATGGATTTTCTGTGGCAATGACTTAAGCAGATTTAGTCATGTGCTTTTCCTCTGTTAATTCTGCTGCTTAACCTAGTGAGAACAAGTAATTATTGAGTAGTAATTGTGTGTGTTTTTTTTCTCCTTCTCTGACTCAGCTCATTTGCTGTTGTTGACTCTAGAAGCAACAGTAAAGCTTGGACAAAGAGTCGAGTAGCTTTCCTTTCATTAGTACTTTTGTCGCAGAATTTGTTTGTGTATAACTTTAAATACTGCCCCTTTCACAGCTTTAAGACTGTCTTGGCTTGAGCTGGCAAAATGCCAACTACCCAAGCACAAAGAAAAAGGGTTCTTCCCCCCCCCCGCCCCAACCAGCCAAGGGAAAAAGAAGAAGGAGAGGAAAAAAACCTACAAACTAGGTTTATGCTGAAACTAACTGTATGTATTTATACAGAAAAGAGAAAATTAAGAGAAATCTACAATATAACACACACTTACACAAGTTATATATAACAAGAAATAACCTCCCACTCCCCAGTTAATACCAAGTCATTACTCTAGATTTATAAGCACTCTGAAAGACACCCTGCAAGAAAGAGAGAGAGTAACAACAAAATGTTTCTACTTCTCTGAACTCAAACAAAAAGCAAGTAGCAGTAGCAGGAACAGCAGGGCCTAGCACAACTCTAGCAGCCCCTATCTGTACTTCAGCCAGATGGAACTGACTAAGCCCCTGCCACACACCGGCTCTTACCCCTTCTGAGATGGTGTCTTAATATGGCATGGAATACAACATTACTGGCTAGAAGAAGTCAGCTGTCAGCTAGCCCAGCCCAGCTCAAGTCAGCTGACAATTCCAGGCCTAGTCTGAACGCATTTTCTGTGTGGACTGAGTTTTAATGTTGGAATATAACATAGAGCAGCTGTAAAGAAACCTCAAAATCACCCCTCACCCAGTAAAAAAAGCTATAGGTCAACACGCCCAAAAGTCAAAGCTGCATTAGGATATCACGAGATCACAGTGCATACATGTTGGCATGCCAGAAATAAACTGCACACGAAATTCTACTTCTGTCACTTTTTTAAGTGCCTGACTATTATGTTAATTTTACCAATTTTGGTTAATTCAAATGGAGATGTCTTTATCACAGAATCTCACTGTTGCCCATATGGACCCATTTAGATCTCTATAGCAGAAGAATTTTTAGAGCACTTTCTCTAAAACTGATGCAATTTATAGTTAGGCAATTAAACAATTGTCTTTTAGCATAAGAGACCTCCAGGTTTCAAAAGATCAGAGATGACACTTATTTCCCATATCTTTCATGCTGAGGAAGACTTTTATGGAGTTAGCAAAGGACATGTCCTCTTGTTTGTCCTTTTTTTCCAAGGCTATGCTTTGAAGCATGACAATACAAAGGTTTTGTTTGAAAAGGTAAACAAAGGTTTGAACTTGAATGACGTATGTATTTTTGAAAGCAGTTGAGCTGGTTGTTACTAAAAACAAGTTTTTTATGTGTTTTTAAAAGCAAAATGCACCTGAGACTCAAGAGGAAAAGTATTGTCCTGAATAATTTATTTGTCACTTGAGCTGTTGTCATATGGAAAGTATCAATGTGAACAGACAGTGTTACTATCACAGCCTTTTACACTTTTAGTAACACAGCTTTTCCAGTAAGTTTCCTCAGAAAAGCATTTTGATGCACTGAAGTATTAGTTTGACTACTTTAAGTAACTTTAGTTTGGTAACATTTTAAAAATTATTTGATTAAAGGAAATAGTCCTCTGCTGCCTGTAAAGTACAGGTAATGAGACTAGAATAATGAATCCAGGAATGGAAGTTGAAAATTTCTTTTTGGCAGTTCCAACATTCAAATCTAAAATGTTTCCATTATTAATGGCCACATAAGGTTGTCAATGTTTCATGGTTGTTGTTTGACAGAGACTATTTCATATACAAGAAAAGACAGGTATTCTTACAGCCTGGACTGAGAAAATGTTTTGAATGTATTCACTGCTTGTCTGTTTTCTCTAACTGTGCTTTTTTTTTGTGGTCAGATATGAGAATTTGATACAGATAAACTTGGAAGCATCAGAAGTGGATGAAATTTCAGAGATACACACAAAACTGTTGCGTGTAAGTATCTTATAAAGATTCTGTGTCATTCTGGAAATGGTGTTTATAAGGAACAAGCCAAATACATGATAACACGAGTTTCTGTGAATAACAGCTCTGAATTTTCAATGTAATTTCTAGATGCCCAATAATTGTTCAAATGTCCATAGTAATGTGAATATCTTTCTGAAAACAGGGTAAATCCTTTTACATTAGCTTAGTATAATGAAACAAGTTCCTGAAAATAGTATCTCATCTTCTAAAATACTCAAGTAAAGAATTATAACCTGGAAATATATTTTACTTTGCAGTTATTTTTCCTTTCCTTAAGAATTTTTAACTTCTTTGTTTGCTTTCTAAAATCCTCCAGACACAAACACAATTCAGAGTGATCTGATTTGAAATGTGCATGATGTTTCCTGACAAGCAGGGAGAAATTGAAAATAATTTTACACACTGATGTCCTGTGAGCATGTATAAAGTTCTCCATTGTATAAAGCAAAAGGTGATTAGTGTATTTTTATTTTGAAGATTGTATGAACTGCGGAGAAAGAAAGGTATGAATTATGTGGATAGTCACTATATGAATCCTTAACAAACCAAAAGAACAAGTGTAGGAGTAAATAAGGGATACACGAAAGGTTGAAACTTACTGTGGAAAGAAAGTAATTTTTAACTACATTAACAGAAATGCCATCATCAAACACTATTCTTTCTTTAATAATACCATGCTTTCTTTGCTTTTAGCAGAGCCTAGGCAGATAATTGGATTGATTTCTTTAACTGAGATCATTGAAATTAATGGGTCTAAAGTATTAACATGCTCAGTCTCAAGTAATTTTTCACTTTGCCCAGTGGTAAGATTGAACTTTTCTTGCTCTTGCGTAGCTCTCCAGCTCTCAGGGCACAATAGAAACTAGTCTTCAAGATATCAAAACCAAACTTTCTCCTGGTGGTTTACTGTCTGACACCTGGGCAAATCAGGAAGGCATGCATCCAAAAGACAGAAAGTGAGTAACTGTATTTATTGTTCTAATATGTGTTGAATTCTACAATGAGTTGTAGTTCATAAAACTCAACAGTAGGTACTTGAGTTTATGTGTGAAATCTCTCTTTTTCTTCCTTTTGTCACCCTAGTCCAGAAAGGCTGCAGACACTGCTATCTTCCATCACAGACATTTATTATCAGTTCAAAAAAGACAAAGCAGAACGAAGTAAGTAACTTATTTGATTTATTTTTAATGTAAAATGTAATGTAAAGGACAGGTCAGTCTTTGACTAGGAAATTTGTGGTAGGTATGGAGAGTTAGCCACAGTGAATATGTCTGTAGGTCTTTGTGTGATACCATCTTAAAGCCCGTATGAATGAACACCACTATTAATATCACAAATTTGACTTGCAAGACTGAAGAGGAGGGAAAAAATATAAATGATCACTGTTACCTATCAAGAGAAGGAAACCATATAGGAGATGGGTAAACTTGGTGGAGTTTTGCATAAATACAGCTAACAGAATTAAACTGGTAATGTGTGTCATCTGCTCTGATCCTAGGGCTTCCTTATAATGAAGAACAAATTCACAAGTTTGACAAGTAAGTTTTGAAGTTGTCTTTGGGAAATACCATGGTTGCTTTCAGGTCCTTCAGGTGCTCTTGCCAATAATCTGTTGATTATTATTGTAGATTATGTCCTCTTTAGGATTGCTTTGTAAAAAATTTCTTTTAAATATCTTAAATATATAGGGGTGCCATGATAATGAGGTGCTTTCTGGCTGTGGACGTTCTTCACTGATAGGCCTTCTAAATGTGAAATACCTGTTCATTGTCTGGGCATAATGGTTTTATAGGAAGTACACTTTTTTCCTGTTTTTATTTTTCATGGAGGAAACAGCCATCAG
Source organism: Sakesphorus luctuosus (assembly GCA_013396695.1). Classification (NCBI taxonomy): domain Eukaryota; kingdom Metazoa; phylum Chordata; class Aves; order Passeriformes; family Thamnophilidae; genus Sakesphorus; species Sakesphorus luctuosus. Next base: position 60,848 of record VWZD01012783.1, on the reverse strand, counting down.
TAAGACTGAAATGACTTTGTAACTAAGTTGCTGATCATTTTCTGCAGATAAATAAATATGGACTAGCTGAATGAAATTCTAGGATAATATAATCTTCCAGGAAGTACAGCTTCGCAAAATAAGTTTTAACGCAGTTCTCCGTGTCCGTTTAAAATTGTCGCGAGAACAGGCCACATTAAGTGCCTGTGTGTAGCCTGGGTGTCCAGACTCCCATTAGGCTCCACAGACTCTACACTGCTGTAGAGTCTCAGGATTGATTTGGTTTCTCATACACAGATGCCTGGTGCCATTTAAGTTTCCCTGAGGTATCTGAAACTGGGAGGTAGGACACAAGTCAAATGGGAAACCTACAACTTTCTGGACAGATGGTCGGAAGCAGGGCAGGGCATCCTTCACAGAATCCTTGTTGGAGAAGAGAGGATTGCATGGCGACCTCATGGCAGCCTTCCAGTAGCTGAAGGGAGGCCTACAAGGAAGCCAGAAAAGGAGTCTTCATCAGGAGCTGAACTGATGAGGAATAATGGCTTCAGACTGGAAGAGAGGGAATTTAGGTTAGATACATTGAAGCAGTTCTTTACTGTGATGGTGGTGAAGCACTGGAACAGGTTGCCCAGAGCTGTGGCTGCCCTATGCCTGGCAGTGTTCCACAAGGAGGTTGGAACTAGGTGATCTTTTTGGTCCCTTCCATTTCAAACCATTCTGTGATTCTATCTCAAGTGATACTAGATGTTTATGTTTTAAGTAACTAAGTTATTCTCCTAGTGGCTGGTCGGTTGAGTGATTCCCTAGACTTGCTGAGTGCTGTATGAATTTAGACAGCACTTCTGTGATTCTCTAAAATCACTTGCTTGCATTACCATGAGTTTGGCTTCACTGATGACTAAATAGAAAGCTGTCATGCAGAGGGTACTGGTTTCTTGCAAGTGTGCCACTTGGTTTTCCCACAGTGAAAGCTAAATTGGGTAACTGTAAGTGAAGGAGAGATTTTTCTACTACTCCAACTGTGTCCTTGCTATTAGTATGTGAATAACTTTAGATAAATAGGCTTCATTTTTGTTGTTTTGAATAATGGTTTATTTTCTACCTCAACTGTCTTTTTGAAATTGTTAGATTCTTCAAGTTTATTTGAGATCCTGAGTACATCTTATTTTACTGGATTCACCTCAGAGAGAAATGGCAGTGGTTTTTAAGGCCTGTACACTATTAGCAGCAGGGGCTGGCCTGTGTAATATTTACCTCTAGGCAGCGCTCAATTTGGATTTTTTTTTTCCTGGGTGAATGATAGGTATGCATACCTGATAGCAGTCCAGCTGTGCTCTAGCCAGAATTTAATTAACCAATAGCTATCATGCAAGACTTAATGCAATACCAGAAGCAGGTGTTAGCCTGTAGTGTCCCAGTACCGCTTAGTTTCACTGACTGTTCAATGCAAGGCATGGCAAGGCAGTTACACTGGCATTACTGCCTGCCACACTAACCAGAACTGGGGTTTGTTTTGCTTTGCTGTCCTTTTCCGCTTGGTTGTTTTTTCCTCTTGTAATAAATTTAGACGGACACAAGACTCCTGTTCTTTTTCTTGCATGTATGTTACTCATTGCAAAGAATTATTCATACGTGCTGGAAGTTCCAAGTATCTGCAGTAGCATGTAAGAAATAATGAGGATTTCTGTCCTTTCTATTTAGAATCCATTTTCCTTAAATATACCGACTTGGGCAAATACTGACTCAAGATATTTGACCATTTGTTCCTAACAAATAATAGCAACTAAATACTTCAAATAATTTTTTTTCTCCCTGGTAGGGAATATTTTTGAGACATAAAATGTGAGTTCCTGTAAAATGTTGTGTTTTTACACATTACAACAGTATGAATAAAGGTGGCTGAACAGATTTTTAGTTCACAAACCTCTTTTCCAAATTTCTAAAAGCAGGTTAGAGGAATGGGGTTTTGAAAGAAGTATGACACTATTTTGGTTGTTTCTGTGTTGCAGGCAGAAGTTGTATTTGAATGCTACAAAAGCCATAGCTCTTTTCAAAGATGAATGTGTCAGCAAGTATGTTACATTTTTGGACAAAGCTAAGGACTGGACAAGGCAAGCTATTGATTTCTTTAATATTTGGTAATGTTCACTGTACCACTTTTATATAGGCCACTCTTAAAAGAAAACTTTATTTCTTTTAGGAAAATGCTTCACACAAGGAAACAGCTAATGGCTCTCACCAATCAGTGTTTTGATATTGAAGAAGAGGTTTCCAAATACCAGCACTATATAAATGAGGTAGAATGCTTCAAAATTATGTGAAGTATTTGCACAGATAAAAATTTGCACATATGTCAATAGTGTTGTTTATAGTGAGTCTTACGTTAATGCTGTTGTATTAAAATATAGGCCTTCATGGATGCAGTATGTGGTCTGTAGTAGCATCATTGCTGATGTCAGAGTGGACTAGAAAATGGTGTTATTTTTTCGAATCATGATTGATTTTGGAGTTTATGGGTTTTTTGATTCAGAGGGGCTTTTTTTGGTGGGATTTGTGGGGTTTTTTTGCTTGTTTGGTTGCTTTGGTTTTTTGTAACGGTAGCATTTCCCCCGAAATAATCTGTGCAGGTGGATGTGGGTTCATTGAGAACTGCTCTGTGCAACTGCCACCATAACGTTATCTGAGGACCTAGAGGATTATCTTAATACTTTTATGGAGCATAAAAATACTACTTACATTATCAAGGTTTAGGGGATACATTCTGAAGGATACACATTAAGCTAATGCTGCTGGTGACATGAAAGAAAATGCTAAGTTAAAATTTGGATGTTGACTCTGCAGGATGTGAGCTTAGCAGAATTACCTCAAAACTGAGAGAATAAGCATTTTTATGTGGTAAAATTATTTTTAGAAAGGAAATATAAAGAAAAGCACTTGATAAGCATCAAATCAGTTGATTACTGGTGGAGAGCAGCATTTTTCTTGTTATTTGTATTTTAATAGCACCACCAAAGTCATTGTTTATGATCCTGTTGCCTTAGAATATCCACAAGCATAACAAATCTGCAAGACTTCCTTTTCAGAGTTTATTGTAAAAGTGTAGACAAGAAGATAAAAAAAATCAGGGAACTCTTAAGTCGTGCAATACAAAACTTGCTGTGATCATCTCAACTTGGAGAGAATCGGCTGCCATAGGACTGTAATGATTTTAGGAGATATCATAGCAATGGAGAATTTGAGGAAGGATTTTAAGGTGAGCATCAAGATATAAAGACAACCTTTACTGTAACTTAAATTTCCTATTTATATGTTACAGTTACAAGATGCTCTGCCACAGAAAATGTTTGCCGCTTCCAGTGGGATGAAACATACAGTGAATACAGTCTATCCAAGCTCAAACACATTAGTGGAAATGACTCTTGGGTAAGAATTTCTAAGAGGGATTGATGTAATATTGTTACCTGCTATGCAGGGAAATTGAAGAAAGTATTATTTGACTTAAGAATTGCTGTATTATTAAGGTCAAGAATTTTGTATTGCTCAAGTGGTGGCAAAGATTTGGAAGTGAGTAGGGGACAGCACCAGTGTATCATCCATCTCTTTTCATAAATAACCAGCCTGTTCCTGTTTTGTATGTATTGGCAAGTTGCTGAAAGCTGTATGGTGGTGAGTGGTCAGAGCAGGTAACTCTCTCCATGTGAAAACTGTAACCTTTCTTTTGCTTCTGGTTACTACAGTATGAAGAAACTAAAGGAGGAAATGGAAGGTGTTGTTAAAGAGTTGGCTGAGAACAATCACATTTTGGAAAGGCAAGCACTTGTTTTCCTTTTTGGGGGTGATATTATAGGAACAGGCTTAATTAGGTACATTTCGTAGATCCAGAATTTAAACTAAGGGACAATTCTATAATGTCTTTAACTGTAAATTTATTTTGAACTATTACAATGAAATGTAACAAGAAAAGTATTCAAAACCTTGAAACATTGCTGTAAAATCATTCTGACGTATCCATTTTTGTGGCATTTTTGTTTTGTGTTACTTAGGTTTAGCTAATAAAAATATCTGTTGCACAGACAGATCAATTCTGAATTTAAACACAATACTGTTGCAGCAATCCAGTGATGTCTTTTAACTCCTGGATTTTAGACATCATTTTTTACAGCTGTGGAATTATATCAATCTGAATGAATGATTTTGCAGTTTTCAGATTGCTTAAATAAAGTGAAGGGGCAAACATTTCTTATAATCCTGAGAGGGTATTGTCATTATCACATACAGATTGGTTTTGCTTTTTTCTTATGATGATGGTAAAATACTTAAAAATAACCATCTCCTGAAAGCTCCAGGGTAAATTGCTGGTAGAGCAGAGTTTAGCTTCAAGCTGAATCAGTTTTGTTTTGTTCCCTATCCTCAGTCTCATACTTGGAGCAGAGCATCCTCTCTTCTCTCTTCTTTGCACATACAAAAGTTAGGTACAAATGCCTCTGTTTGCATGTGTCAAGGGAAAGGAAACCCCGTTAATTACTTAAAGACTGATTCTATAATTTAGTCAACCACCTAAAAAATACTCTTTTTTTTGATTTAGATTTGGTTCTCTGACTGTGGATGGTGGCCTGTGAAACGTGGGCTGTGTCTGGCTTCCAAAGGACCGGAAAAGGACTTGTAAATTTTTTCAAAGGGAAAAAAGCACTGTTGGGACATTTAAAGGCAGATAATAAATCTGTATCCAGGGTTTTTTCCTTCAAAAACTGTAATAGTAGAAGAATGTAAATATGTATAATGTGTAAATATAAAAGAAATATATATCTTTTCTTGGTCACTTTTAGGATAGAATTATTTCTGGCAGGGAATTGAGCCCCTTGGAGGATTTCTGAGGAAATCCTAAAGGAAAAGGTGTTTTGATGAAATTGACATTTGTCTGCTTTGAATATTGCCTTTTTTTTTTCAGAATGCAATTTAGTCTTCACAGCAAGAGGACTTGCAGAACTCCAAAACACTCTTGTATAAAAGGTGTTTGGGATTTCGTTTAACTACTACTATTATTTAGGAGTGTAACTGAGTGACTTTGATCATGACGGAACATGAAGAATGTTTTAAATGAGATGTTTTTAAATGAATGTGTGTAGGAACTCAAAGTGCAGGTAGGACAAGAGTGGAAATGCATTTCTCTTTCCTTCACATCTGAACTGTTACTTCACTTCTACTTATGAAAGCAAATTCACAATATTTTTTTAAACTCTCTCTGTATTTGGTGCCATGTTGTCTGTAGTCAATTGACTGCTCTGTATATGGATGTTTTGCACTCCAGCATGTCAGAGTGAATGTAAATATTCCTTTTTTGGAGTACAGCATTTTCAGAATTTCCCTGAAATCTTGTTGCTCACCACAAGAGAAGAGGGTTCTTAAAATAGCTTTTTCAGGATCTTGTTTGCAGATATAATTGTTAAAAATGAGTATGAGGAGAATTTATGGGTAGTCAGTAGGCTGGGTAGCATCATGCTTCAGTAGGAACTGAATATAGGAAAAATACATTACGGGTCTAGATCTTGACAAGGGACCACACCCCCTGCTGAGTTATGACTGAGATAACAAACTCAGATGGAAAATTTAGTAAGACTCTATATTTATTTTCCAGCATCAGGAGTTAATGCTTTCAGTACTGGATTGGGTTGCAGAGATGCAGAATGAAATATTCTGCTTCCAAATACATAGAAGAGGAAAACAAGCAAAATCTCAGAAAACATCCTGTTATTTGGATACTACTGGTGTACTTACTTGTTTCAGATGAAGAGCATACAAATATTGCAGGACTCATTCATTCCTTGTGAAAAACCTGGCCATTAATGTTCAGTGGTGTCCAATAACACTTCTTATTGGTATATTACATCTGTAAGTAGAGCTGGACCAAATACATTTAGAATTTTCTATAATTAATGGTGAAACATTGAGGTATGATCTAAACAGCATTGATCTGTGATAGCATCTGATAGTTTTGTGATGCTTATTCCCTGCTTGTCTGTCCAGGTCAGAATACAAAACATTTCTGTTTCATTTTTTAAAAAATATTTTGATAGAAATGTAACAAAATTTATAATGGAGCATTTCACTGAATTCACTGCCTTGATGTCTTAAGACCTGCTTTCCAGTGTTCTTGGTGAGAATCAAATATTTAAAGGGAATTTAGACATTTTTAGACCCATGTGAGCAGTTTCTTTCTTTGCAAGCTTTGTCTCCCAAAAAATCTAGCTATGCAAAAGGAGTGCAGCAGTTTGTCGCTCATCTTTTCTTGGTTAGCCATGGCATTCTTAACTTTTTGTTCTAAAATACTGGAATCATGTCTAACTGGAATGTTTTAATGCCTGATTGTACATTTGTTTATTCACATCCACAGTCTCACTGAGTGTCAGTAAAACACATGAATAAGTATTAAAAGAATTGTTCTTTCTGACCATGCAGAAATTGTATTTTTCCAATATTATGTCTGTAACACTTCATTGTTTCAAAGTTCTTAATCATGAAAGAAATCAAATGTCAGTTGGAATATATAATTTTGAACTTCTTTATACTGAAGCAGTCTGAAAAAGAAAGTTAACTGTAGTAACAGTATAGTCTGTTTATTGAAATACATGCAGCATTCTTTTACGTGGTTGAAAATGTTTTGTTATATTTTATGTTCATTTTAAACATGGCTGGTTTTAGTGTCACTGAATATATCAGCAATCTTCATCCTGTTAAAATTTCTTTTTGTAAAGCAATTTTAATGAAGCAGTAGCTAAGGAACTTGAAGTAATCAGTTCATAATCTACTGATTACATGATTATGAAGCAAATAATTTTTCAAGTCAAAGCATAGTGTATAGTACCACCAACTTTTTGCTCAAACTAAGTGTCCTGATGCTGAGTCAAGCTATGGATTTGCCAAAAAAGTAATAGAAAATAATATATGGTTCTTCCTTCTGAAGCTGGTTTCCTGGTTTGAGGGGGTTTAGCTGGATATATTAATTATCTGTTACTTGAACAAACCTGTCTTCATATGAATTGTGAAAATGCATGAGGGAATGGTTTAATGGCAAAAATACATCATCAACCACTTACTGTGTCGTGTGTTCTGTGATTCTGTCATGATTTCACTTTCTGTCAATTTCAGTATTGCCTTAGGAGTTGTAGTTCCTTGAGAGGAAAATAAAAGCCTGAAATCTCAAGAGCAAATTGCAGCTCAGCTTGCATTACCCAGCTGTCCAGAAAATGTGTCCTGCACAACAGAATCACTGGCATAGGCGATATGGTAGAGACACTAATAATTTTTATTTTAATTTTTTTAAATCACTTTGTTGGCGTGTGTTCTGAATATTAGTTCTTTGTAATGGTGGCAGAAATCCTGATTTCTGCTCGGTGTGAAACAGTCCACTGGAGGAGCTCAATCAGTACCAGTTTAGTTAGAAATTGTAATTGTTGAATAGTTTTGGTTCTAATACTGTGGCAAGGATTAAAAAGGCTGAATGGGAAAGATTACTTTTTGTGGGTTTTTAAGCTTGAAGGCTGGAAGAGGAATAAGCTGCAGTTGCATAAATTTGTTTGGGTAAAACTAAAGTCAGAGTATTCTTAAGTTGTTGCATAGTCTGCTCTTACTGTGAAATCCCTTCCAGGGAGGGCACAGTAACAGGTCTGAGTAGCCACATTTGTTTAGCTACACCTGTGCTGCTTCTAGCTAGGGACCTGAAATTCGATGGTATGGATGCCCACCCCAGTTTGTGCAGAGGAAAACTTGGTTGCCTGTGACCAGCCTGATGATGAGCACTTTTAAACTTAAAAATTATCTTTTTAAAAAACATTTTTAATATTAAAAGATGTACTGGCCACCCAAAGATAATTTAAGGGAGAAAAAAAATGGCTGGGGTCTGGAGAACTGGCCTGAGTGGCACTGGGAAAAAAATGGGAGTCACCTGACTGAGTAACCAAAGAAATATTTCATACCAGATGATGCAAACCTAAGATATGATGCAGCAGTGAGATGTGTTAGTTCAGTTTTGCCATAGCTGAAGTACAAGCCAGATGTGCTACATCTTTTCTGCTATCTTAGGCCTTGCTCCTGCTTCGGCTGCTGCTTCTTGCATTTTGTTTAAGTTCAAAAAAGTAGAAACGTTTTATTGTTACTCTTTCTGTTTCTTGCTAAGTGTCTTTTAAAGTGCTTATAAATCTAGAGTAATACACTGTGTATTAATTAGAAAGTAAGAAGTTCTTGTTATATGTAACTTGTGTAAGTGTGTGTTATATTGTAGTTTTCTTTTTAATTTTCTCTTTTCTGTATAAATACATGTAGTTAATTTCAGCATAAACCTAATTTAGAATTTTTTTTCCCTCTCCCTCTTCTTTCTCCCTTTAGCTAGTTAAGAGAAAGAACAACCCTTTTTCTCTGTTCTTAAGCAGNTTTTCTCTGTACTTGGACAGTTGGCATTTTGCCAGCTCAACCCAAGACACTGGCTGAAAGAAGAGATGATTGGAAGGGGGAAGAAAAAGTCTTTGGTAATCTAAAGACTGAAGTCAGTGTTCCCCATGTCTGCAGTGAAAGGATTACAGATTATTAATATAAACTGTAATGCATGAAACAAAAAAATCCAGCCTACAAGTTTGGAAACATCTTTTTAATAGTAAAAGACAGGCCCAATGCCAGAACAGATAGCCCTGGGAACCGAGTAACATTGTTTGAAGAGGGGCTACAGGGGCGGGTTAACTGTTGGGAGCTCTTGTGACTGGTTCTGCCAGTGTTAAGGAGGCTGCAATACCACCTAATTTTCTGTGCTCTAAACAGCTTTTTGTTGTTGTTATTTGTTCCATGGCTCATTTAAAAATGTGGTTAGGGGTAGTATCCCTCAGTGGAGTTGTCAATTTTGAAACTGGTACTAGCTCAGTCAGCAGTAGTTGTACATCTTTGGGAGAACTTCGCTGCTTCTGACAGGTAAGGTCAGCAGCGGCAGGTTGTGCTGCTCGTGTGCTGCAAACAGGGGCACCCTGCACTTGTTGAAAGTTGTGTTCCGCTCCTGGGAACTGACACCAGTGTTGAATGAGTGGTTTGACGACCCAGGCTTCTACGGCCTCCCCATCCAGGTGTGAGTTACGTCAACGCTGCCCAGCCCTGGGAAACATTTCCCCCAGTAGCTGCTTTAAGGCAGTGAGGCAGATCATTTTAATGGGAATCTACTGCAGCCTATCACCAGCTCTTGCCAGGTGCCCATGTGTCTGGGACTGCTTCAGCATTCCCGAGTCCGCGCGTGCCGAATGATGCGGGTTTGTTCCTCCGGGCTCTGTGGCCGGCAGACCGGCGCGAGCGCTGGGGACGCGCCGCGGCGGCCGCCAGGTCGGG
>VWZD01012783.1:0-51356 GCA_013396695.1 Sakesphorus luctuosus | reverse complement strand
GAGCGGCGGGGGATCCCGGAGCGCCCGACACCGGGGCGCGGGCCAGGTCGGGCATCTCCCGATGGGAGCCGGGCTGGACGGGAGCTGGGCTTTCCCCATGCCAAGCGCTGCAGCACGAGGACGGCCGGGACAGCGGGCTGGCATGCGGGGGGATGCACCGCGATCCAGGTAAAAGGGGTCCGTCTCCATCCGACAGGAAGGTAACGCGTGTTACATGGTGTGGGTAGCGCTGCTCCTAAGGGTCGCTGTGCGCTCCCACCCCTGGCAAAACCCTTGCGGTCTGCCCCCCATCCCTCAGGTAGGAGGAGGAGGCTGTGTCTCGTAGTGTCACAAGTCCCATGTGCACGGCACGTACATGTCCTTTCACTCACTGGACTCTGATTCACAGTCGACAAAGACACATTTTTCTTTCCTACGTAAAAAGCAACTTTTCTCCTTTCCAGCCCTTTCATTACCACTGCTGTGCTCTAAAATGCAGTAATTTCAGTCACCACCTCGTTGCCACCCTTTGCAGTAGTAAAACATACATAATCTAGTGCTGGTGAAAAGTCCTCTTTTGCCATCGTTAGACTTGAAAAGGCTTTGGTCACCCTGTTGGGTTTCATGGTGACCCCGAATAATTTCAGCATGGAACTCCGGGGACGTGCTCCCATCACTGGCTGTTCCTCTCCCATGGCTGCTGTGCTCTTGTACAATGTAGTGCTATCTCTGTTGGAGTGATATGTTAAGGTGTTTGGTTTGCTTTCGATTTACATTACTCTTTGTTTAACAGCTGGTATTTGAAACTCAATGTGGGAAAGAGAGGTTGATCTTTTATTTTTCTTCTACCTTAAGGAGATATAACCTTGTACTGTCCTCTGCTGATATAATAAATTTCTGTTATGATACAATGTTCTTTCAGTAGCTCTATTTTTACAGTTACTCTTGGAATGGAAATATTTTGGCTGTGAAAATAAAATATTTTTTATTTATCATTTGCATTAGTGCACTGTTTGTTCTGACAGGATGTGTAGTTCACTGATGTGAAAATAGACCTTAGAAGGAATACTTTTTCTTTTATGATCAAATGCTCCACGACAAGGACTTCAAGTGTCACATTGGATTATATATCTTCCAGCAACATTTTCTCAGAACGATTACAGCTTACAATGCTTTTTCCTTCTCCTCTGTGACAAGCTCCATTTTCATAAGGCATGGTATTTCAAGCTGCTCTCTTAAATTGCTGGTTAAGTAGCAGAGGAAACATTCAACTTTTATGATTCAGCATTAATATAGTACTTAGAAGCTGTAAAGTTCTATGGAAATGAAAGAAAACATGAGGTAAAGCACACAAGGATTGCTGTGAGAACCTCTGTTCTTGAGCAGTTTGCAGGTACAACCAGCAAGCCAGACTGATGAACAGATCTGGCTGAAAGACTGGGTGAGGGCAACAAAAGTAGCGAGTGAGTGAGGACAGCTCAGAGGCCTGAGGGAGCGTGCGAGCCCCTGCCCTTCTGGATCAGAGCTGCTAAATCCACTCTGCGGCCAGCAGTCAGTCTGTACCCGTAGTCACAGGCCCTTTGTAAGTCAAAATAGGAGAGGAAGATGTCCCCTGCTTTGGGAAACAGGCAGACACTGCTGTGCTCAACATCTAATGTGCATCTAAACTGGCTTTGAGAGCTGATTCTGATACATCCAAGACTACAGCTGAGTTTGTGGCCTCTGTGGTAGCCTCTGTGAAAATGCCATGATCTCCTTTGGGTGTCTCTTGGGAAGCAGAGATTATAATAGAGGTTAAAATTGCAAGTACCTTTCAAAGATTTTAATCTACCTGGCAATGTATCAGAGTGCCAAAAGGTTCCCAAATAACCCTGTGTTTTCCAAAGGCCACAAGTAGTAGGGAAGTTCATTTTATGTCATTTAAAAGGCAAAACAGAACAGCATCTTCCAGCTGGCCCACTGCTGATAAAGAGGGAGGTACATACTAAATTCATGATTCTGAGTGACAAAGACATAAATACTATATTTATTTAAATTACCCTCTCTGATTATTGGTTGAAGTCAACCATTGAGATCAGACATGATCAAAATCAGAGGTGGTGAATTTGGTGACAAGAATTAAAAGGCATGGGAAATTTCCTGTGGTATAAGGATACAGTCTAAGGGCACATCAAAGTAGTAATTTTAAAGTATTTATATAGAAACTTTTTTCTAAAAGAAAAGATCTGTGACTTCTTTATGGGAATGGACATTTCCTTTGAGTGTCTCTGTCCTACCCTCCTGACAGTGATAGGAAAAATTGCCAAGCTAAGCTTCAGAAGAGGCTAGACTTTACTTTTTGCATTTTTCAGTGGGACTATGGTCATGTTTGGGTTTTCATATGCTCCTTGCTACATATCATAAGTGAGGTGGGATCCCTGGAGTGAATAGAGGACTACTGAGAAAAGGTCTTTCTGCTTTCTGTGAGATTTTTTTTTGTAATTCATAAGTTTATTTTCAGGCTTCTGCTAAAAATTGAAAAAATACTGTCATTTAATTCAGGGAAGAGAGGTCAGAACAGAAAAAAACCCCAAGGAGATGAATGATTGTCTGTTTCAATTCAGTGCACAAGGTGTACATTATTCAAGCAACTTATTTCTTGAAAGAAAATAAGGCAGTGCTGATATTTCTGGACCCCAGTCCAGGAAGAAAGCCAAGTGTAATGAAATACCTCTGAAAAGGATGCTTTGTAGTATCTGACCTCTTACTGTTGTTTTGGATTCTTTTTCAAGAGAGGTTTAATTGGTTTAGCAGTCCAGACTTGCTCGGCTATTCACCTCTTCACCTCTATTCAGGTTAAAAACCTGGTACAGATGCAGAATTCCATTACCTAGCCTGACTTCTCTGCACGAAGTCATTTGAAACAGAGGCAAATGGGTTTATTCCAGTTTACACAGTGGAATGGCATACAGTAAAAAGGAGGTTTTGTTTTCCAGCATTCAAATTTTTTTCAATCTAAGAGTGCTCTGGAGTTAAAATTCTTGGTTTCTTACTTCTTATTGATGTTGCACAACATTATGTAGTGTAGTTGACCTGGGGTTTTTGCATTGTCTCACTGTGTCATTTGGTATTTGAAAAATGAGGCATTTCTCATGGTTTTTGATGAAGGTTTGTACTTCCAGGCTTTGGAATTCAGGTTCTGACCAGTTTTACTTTCCCCATAGTCAGGTCAACAGACTGGGTGTACACAGGTGGTGTCAGTGTGGAAGAAATTACTTTGTGGACGACTTGCTCTGGACTCCATGATTAATTTCTGTAACTTTTTCCTTGCATTTTGCATTTTTTCATTGAACCAAATGGAAATGTTGCTAGGCCTCTTCAGAAGTTTTATTCTTAATCTAAGAGGATGTAGAGAAATTACAGGTTGTACATGAGTTTCATTTCAAACTTTATGATGATACTTAAGCAGATGGTGTTTAGATGTACCATGAAAACCAGGTTGCTCCTTTCCTGTATTTAGTGATGGGACTTGGTTGGGAATTCATGGATTTCATTAAAAGCACAGATGAACTGATATTTATTATTGTTACCAAATGTATGTTGCCCATGCAACAACCTATGTATTGGTATATATCCTGGGTTTGTGTGGCAAGGTTGGAGGGGCTGCAGGAATGAGAAGACCGGGACAGCGTAATACTGTAAGGACCTTGTGGAGCAAACAGAGACTCACAAGTATTTGTTAAGTGTCTCATAAAAAGTTGGCTGCTAATGGAAAAAATAGAGTATTTCTGTCAGATTTCTGGTGGTTGGAGTCCTTTATGAAAGTGTAATTGATGAGCATCAAGTCAGAGGGTATCCTGTAAATAGTAGTTGGAAGTGATGTCCCCCAGCCTGTTTACTGCTTGCCTATAGTGTTACTTTCTGTACCTTGCAGCATTGTGCCTGTAATGTTACCTGGGTGTCGTGTGATCCATGTACAGGCGGATGCCACTGCCCCAGCACAGAAGCCTCTCCAGTTGCAAGGTGCTCTGCAGAGGTGTGGAAGCCCATGGGAACAGACAGGACTGCAGGTGTCCTCTTTCTCTCAATTCTACCAGGCAGTGATTTTAGCTTTGTTCATTGAGTCTTCTCTACATCGTTTTATTATCCATTTTTCAGACTTTTTTTGTTGAATGACCTTCCCTTGAGAAGTGTATTGCTCAGTGTCAGGGCCTGTTGGGACATTATAGTTGTTTTTTCTCTGCTGAAGTGGGTATTTTGGTGGGGGCCTTGTTCAATTTCTAATGTGTTTTTATATTGGCTCTGAATATTCAGTAGATGACTCCTGGTTTAGTACAGTTGAAGAACAGAGGTGTTATGTTTTAATATAGCTCTCCTGATACAGGGATTTTTAAATATCTGTAAAAACAAACAAAGCTCAGAACAAAAACCTTAGAAAAATTAGGGTATATTATCTAATGTCTCCTAATTGTCAGGAATCACAAAAAATAGATTCCCTTATTGAGGGTACAATGCAGAGGAAATTGTTTTTAAGTAAGCCAATAGACATTGTCCATGTATCTCTGCAGTAGGAGTACATTTGTATTGAATTATATGTAATGAAGGAGTTAAGCTGCTAAAACTACTGGAGGTACAACTTGAATTACCAAAACTGTTCAGGATTGAAGGAACCTCTTAAAATTTTTTATCTATAGAGTGAGGACTGGGAGTCAGATCAGAAGTAGCAGTGGTAGGAGCTTACTTTCCTTTCCCATTTTTATTGCAGAGAGTTGTTTAATGATGCACAGTTCCCACAATACTATATATTTTCTTGTAAGTCCAGAATTACCGTATTTTCTTAGAATCCTTAGGGGCTGGAGCAGCAGGAGGTGCCAAGGTTTGGGTTGAGTTGGTGGAGCTCAGATCAGAGAAAGCCCCATTTTCCCCCTTGTTGGGTTTGAAGGAGGGTAGGTGGTTTGCTGCCCCATTGGGGTGTTTGCTGGAGCTTGCAGGGCTGGTGGAGCTGGAGAAAAAATTAGTCCCTGTGCAGTGGTCATTGTGCTATGCTAACCAAAGGACACTAGGCACTGGACCATGCCTGGTGCAGGGAGGAAGGCAGAGTTGTGGAAATGGAAAGCAAGAAGCAGCTTTGGTGGAGCTTGCTCTCCAAGAGTAATGCTTGCTGTCTTCCTCAGTGCCTCTCCACCTCCTGGGGCATTTCTGTGGTCTCTTGTTCCCACTGCTGGAAAGCTGAGCCCTTTCCTTTGCTGTTTGCAGGGAACAGTAACTTCTCACTGAGTTCCTTGGTTACTGTGAGTCCTGTTTTCTTGGCCTCTGACATTTGTTCTCCTGTGTGAATTCATCATCTACCCCAAATTCATACATTGTTGCATGCTGAAATTTTTGCTTGTTTTTGAGCACCTCTTTCTTTGTTTTTTGTTTTCACCATCTCATGAATGGTTGATTATTAATTATGGTGCTCAGAGTTTGGGTGTCTCAGGTACAACCCTAAGAGACTACAGAGAATACAAGCACTTGTTTACAAGTAAAGAGAAACATTTTCAAAACCACCCTGTAACATTCAGATGACAACACTGAAAGGCTCTGAAAGGCTCTGAAAATGGTTTTCCCAATTTCTTCCTTATACTCTTTGGAGCTGCTCTATAAAGAGCTTCTGCAGAGGCTTTTTTTAAGTGGTTTTGAACAAATGGGTATTTGAGAGATGATAGAGGAGTAGAAATGAGTCTGCTAATGAAAATATGATAAAACAGGTGTTTCTGCAGGCAGCATTCTTAACCTTAAGATATGTAATTAAACATCAAAGCAATGATGTGTTTATAGAAGCAAACAAGGCCTCTAATAAAAATGTTGCCATTACTCACCAGCATGATAACTCCTGATGTTCTGCTTGCTGAGAAAGCCTTGGGGAACCAAGGCTTGACCTTGTCATGTGAAAGCTTTGAAGATATTCCTGTGTCTTGATGCCAGTTTAATGCAATCATACCATGCTCAGAGTTCAACAGATGGTTAGTACTGCATTGTGGGAGGTAATGATACAGGTGCCTTTTAATTTATGTTGTGCCTACATGCCATATACACATTGCTAGTATCAGTGCTTTTAACACACTGGAGAAAAAGGTAAAACTGAAGGTTTTACTGGATAGTGTATTTTGTGATAAAAGGCTACATAGTTCATTGCTAAATGTTTTTTCCAATAATTGTTTTGCATTTACTGATAGCAATATCAGTTGGCCTTGCTGAGTTCTTAACAGAGAGTATGCTTGTCCAGGAAGAAGCAGCCCCTATTCTGAAGTGCTATGCACAAAGCAGACAGAGATGAAAGCATGGAGAGATGAAGTGGCTTTTTCAAGGTTATCCTTGAAGTCACTGGCCAAGCCAGCATTAGAGCTCAGCTCTTGTCCAGGAACTGTGGTCATCTCTTCTTTGTGTTGCCAAGCAGTGTTGAGCAGTAACCTCCAGCCTGCTTGGAAGGATCTCTTTATCCAGGCAGTTAAATGCAGGTCAGCAGTGTGCTTGCGGGTGGATTTGGAGCTGCTAGACGTGCCTCTTTTCTCCATACTGTACGGAGTACTGATGGATGCCTGTTTTATTTTGCTCAGTAAGGAAAGAGTACATTGTGTACAGTAGCTTGGTTACCATAGCCTGACAGTGAGTGTAGGAGCTGGGAAGAAAATATGAAGGGCTACAATGGAAGTTCTTTTGTGTATTTTTCTCTTATAATCCTGTTCAAAATATTCACCTATTATCTTGTAGCTGCCATGGCTAAAGTAAGAAACAGTAGAGATGCTTCTAAGTGAGAAGAAATGTACAAGGTGCACCCTTGTTAATCTCAAATGCAAAGAGCATGTAATCACTCATAGTACATGCAGATATCCAAAGAAGGATGGTCACAACTTGCTTGTACCCTGAAAAATGATCAGGTTTTAATCAGACCAGATTAGGATGAGCAAACTTACTGTTTTAGCAACATTTAACACATTTTTCTGTTTTCCTGCCTCAGTCTAATTTCCCTTAAGGATAGTTTCATGCGAGTTCTCACTGAGAAGTCTGCTAATTCTGACACAAAATCACCCGAAGCCCACAGGCAAGTTGGTCTATCATGTGCTGAGCCAAATCCCATGTGTCAAACTATGTTACAAGGCAACTTGATATCTTCTCTCTGGATTTAGCCTTGAGTTTTGTTTTTCCTGTCCTCTAAAGTGTAGCTGTTCATGTACAAAAGTGGTTTTTCTAAAGACTATTCAGTAATTTCCCTAAATTTTCTGCTACTAGTAGAGTATCTACTATAAAACTAAAATTAACACTAATATGTTATTTTCACATTGCACTACTGTTCTCTGCATTTAGCTTTTAAAACCTATATTCAACTTTAATTTTAATAAACAAATCTGCAGACATACAGCAAGCCCATAACCAAACTACATTAAAATGAAAATGTGCAGCATATGGTACCAGCAGCAGTCTCCAGGAGACAGTGCATTATCTTCCCCATGCTCAGGTGGACCAGCACAGCAACGCCCTCTGTCATACACTCACTTCCTTCACAGTACTGTGCCTGTCCTGCCTGCCCCTGCATATTCCCAACATCTGGAAAAGAACATAAAGCAAATTACATCAAATTTTACAGAATGTAGTATTCAAAATGAAACAGAGAAAAACTGTCGAATGCAATGGAAAGAATCAAGCAGAAATAGTGCTGAAATACACAGAGAGATATTGTTTCCCAGTTAACAATGTTTGAAAACATTTAGTTACAGTGTAACATATTGTAGAGTGAAACTTGCGAACTAGATGTGAACAAAATGTGCTTTGGCACTGTGATTTTCTTCCTCAGTATCCAAATATGTTTCATTGGAGCTATTGCTCAGAAGAAACCTTCCTACTCCTTACCTCTTAAGGGGAAAAATCCAGTTATTTTCCAATAGATAGCCTGTAGAAGAAGTAAGCAATTAATCTCAGAGGATATTGAGATGTGGTTGATAGGCTCGATTTGTGTTTACAAATTTTATTTTGAACAGAGAGCATTTAAAGCCTGAAAACAGTGAACTGAAATCTCACTGTATTTTTGAGAGTGCTTCTGTGTGTGTCAGAGTTCTGAAATGTGACCCGCAGTTGTTGGCTGTCTTCTCTGGATTCAGTCATTCTGTCCTCTATCCCTGACAGAGATGCCATACCTCAAAAGCCTCAGGATTTTACTGCCATAGAAGAGTCGGGGCACTCCTTCTCTTTTGTGCTGGTGGTCAGAGTGAGTGACAAGAAGGGCTCTCCCAGCCTCTGTTCTGCTCTCTACAGTGGCATCCTGGCTTCTTCAGAAATCATGCAGGGCATGATTCACCTCCGATTTTACAGCTTTACTGCAGGATGGGAATATGTATGCCCAAGAGGCACTGGCCTTTCTCTGCTGACTGTAAAGGCGGCCTTGACAACCAGCTCAGCTGCAGACTGCTGTATTCAAGCAGACAAAGCCTGACTACCTGCTCCCACAGAGAGACTTCCATTGCCCGTGAAAAAGGGTTGAAACTGCTCACGCTCATTTAGTGCTCATTTGCTTCCTCTCTAGTTTGGATGAGTTTTGTCCAAATTTCATCCTGTTTTGCTTAGAAAGTCATTCTACTCATAGGAATATGTCTGGACTAGAAGGAGTTTTTCAGAAAAAATAAAGTCAGATGAGAATTTCTAGCAATCCTGAGCACAAACACAGGCTGGACTGAAAATAGACTGAGAGGAGACCTGAAGAGAAGGACTAAGGGGAGCTGGTTGACAAGAAGCATGACACAACCCAGCAAAGTGCATGTGCAGCACAGAAAGCCAGCCTCATCCTGGGCAGCATCAAAAGCAGCATGGCCAGCAGGTCAGGAAGAGTGATTGTACCCCTCTACTCTGCTCTTGTGAGACTCCACCTGGAATGGGAACCCCAAGAAGGGTATGGAACTGCTGGAGCAAATCCAGAGGAGAGCCATAAAGATGATCAGAGGGCTGAAGTGCCTCTCCTATGAAGACAGGCTGCTTGTCTATGAAGACAGACTGAGAGAGTTGATGTTGTTCAGGCTGGAAAAGACTCCAAGGAGACCTTATATCAGCTTTCCAGTACCTAAGAACTATACAAGAGAGTTGGAAAAGGACTTTTTACAAGGGCATATAGTGACAAAACAAGGGGGAATGGCTTTAACCTGAAAGAGGTCAGGTTTATTTTAGATATTGGAAAGAAATTATTTCCTGTGAGGGTGGTGAGGCACTGGAACAGGTTGCCCAGAGANTTCTGTTTTCCTGCCTCAGTCTAATTTCCCTTAAGGATAGTTTCATGCGAGTTCTCACTGAGAAGTCTGCTAATTCTGACACAAAATCACCCGAAGCCCACAGGCAAGTTGGTCTATCATGTGCTGAGCCAAATCCCATGTGTCAAACTATGTTACAAGGCAACTTGATATCTTCTCTCTGGATTTAGCCTTGAGTTTTGTTTTTCCTGTCCTCTAAAGTGTAGCTGTTCATGTACAAAAGTGGTTTTTCTAAAGACTATTCAGTAATTTCCCTAAATTTTCTGCTACTAGTAGAGTATCTACTATAAAACTAAAATTAACACTAATATGTTATTTTCACATTGCACTACTGTTCTCTGCATTTAGCTTTTAAAACCTATATTCAACTTTAATTTTAATAAACAAATCTGCAGACATACAGCAAGCCCATAACCAAACTACATTAAAATGAAAATGTGCAGCATATGGTACCAGCAGCAGTCTCCAGGAGACAGTGCATTATCTTCCCCATGCTCAGGTGGACCAGCACAGCAACGCCCTCTGTCATACACTCACTTCCTTCACAGTACTGTGCCTGTCCTGCCTGCCCCTGCATATTCCCAACATCTGGAAAAGAACATAAAGCAAATTACATCAAATTTTACAGAATGTAGTATTCAAAATGAAACAGAGAAAAACTGTCGAATGCAATGGAAAGAATCAAGCAGAAATAGTGCTGAAATACACAGAGAGATATTGTTTCCCAGTTAACAATGTTTGAAAACATTTAGTTACAGTGTAACATATTGTAGAGTGAAACTTGCGAACTAGATGTGAACAAAATGTGCTTTGGCACTGTGATTTTCTTCCTCAGTATCCAAATATGTTTCATTGGAGCTATTGCTCAGAAGAAACCTTCCTACTCCTTACCTCTTAAGGGGAAAAATCCAGTTATTTTCCAATAGATAGCCTGTAGAAGAAGTAAGCAATTAATCTCAGAGGATATTGAGATGTGGTTGATAGGCTCGATTTGTGTTTACAAATTTTATTTTGAACAGAGAGCATTTAAAGCCTGAAAACAGTGAACTGAAATCTCACTGTATTTTTGAGAGTGCTTCTGTGTGTGTCAGAGTTCTGAAATGTGACCCGCAGTTGTTGGCTGTCTTCTCTGGATTCAGTCATTCTGTCCTCTATCCCTGACAGAGATGCCATACCTCAAAAGCCTCAGGATTTTACTGCCATAGAAGAGTCGGGGCACTCCTTCTCTTTTGTGCTGGTGGTCAGAGTGAGTGACAAGAAGGGCTCTCCCAGCCTCTGTTCTGCTCTCTACAGTGGCATCCTGGCTTCTTCAGAAATCATGCAGGGCATGATTCACCTCCGATTTTACAGCTTTACTGCAGGATGGGAATATGTATGCCCAAGAGGCACTGGCCTTTCTCTGCTGACTGTAAAGGCGGCCTTGACAACCAGCTCAGCTGCAGACTGCTGTATTCAAGCAGACAAAGCCTGACTACCTGCTCCCACAGAGAGACTTCCATTGCCCGTGAAAAAGGGTTGAAACTGCTCACGCTCATTTAGTGCTCATTTGCTTCCTCTCTAGTTTGGATGAGTTTTGTCCAAATTTCATCCTGTTTTGCTTAGAAAGTCATTCTACTCATAGGAATATGTCTGGACTAGAAGGAGTTTTTCAGAAAAAATAAAGTCAGATGAGAATTTCTAGCAATCCTGAGCACAAACACAGGCTGGACTGAAAATAGACTGAGAGGAGACCTGAAGAGAAGGACTAAGGGGAGCTGGTTGACAAGAAGCATGACACAACCCAGCAAAGTGCATGTGCAGCACAGAAAGCTAGCCTCATCCTGGGCAGCATCAAAAGCAGCATGGCCAGCAGGTCAGGAAGAGTGATTGTACCCCTCTACTCTGCTCTTGTGAGACTCCACCTGGAATGGGAACCCCAAGAAGGGTATGGAACTGCTGGAGCAAATCCAGAGGAGAGCCATAAAGATGATCAGAGGGCTGAAGTGCCTCTCCTATGAAGACAGGCTGCTTGTCTATGAAGACAGACTGAGAGAGTTGATGTTGTTCAGGCTGGAAAAGACTCCAAGGAGACCTTATATCAGCTTTCCAGTACCTAAGAACTATACAAGAGAGTTGGAAAAGGACTTTTTACAAGGGCATATAGTGACAAAACAAGGGGGAATGGCTTTAACCTGAAAGAGGTCAGGTTTATTTTAGATATTGGAAAGAAATTATTTCCTGTGAGGGTGGTGGGGCACTGGAACAGGTTGCCCAGAGAACTTGTGGGTGCCCCAACCCTGGAAGTGTTCAAGACCAGGCTGGATGTGGCTCTGAGCAACTCAGTCTTGTGAAAGGTGTCCCTACCTATGACAGGGGGGTCATAAATGGATGACCATTGAGACCCATCCCAACCCCAGCCATTTGGTAGTGATTCAGTTTGACGTGCAACAAGGTTTGGGTTGTATGATCTCTTTGTCTCTTAGCATAACTCTCATCCATAGTGCATTGTGTAAGGTTTTCAACACTTCTCCCATGCTTTTTTGTCAGTAATAGATCATTAAATCTGGTAACAGATGTGTTTTACATCAGTTTGAGTACTACAGTTCTTCAATTTCTACCTCTCAAAGGGAGGCAAGATTTTGGAAATTGCAGACTGCCAATCACACTTTAATTTTTAGTAATTCCTTTTTGTGTATAAGCAGCTGCTGAGAACCAAAAGTTTTTTTAGAAAGCTCACAAATAAAGCTACTTGTTTGGATTAGGGAGGGATGAACAGCTGAGCTGGTAATTAGAAGTATTGTGTGAGTTTTGCTGAACTAAGGTCAAATGCAGCAGGTTTTTTTTTCTTTTCTTTTAGTAGTTGTGTTCTTTATAAGCTTCCTAGCAACTGCATTACTTTGTGACATATGATGATGTTATAAATTATAGTGATGCTGTGTCTTGACAATGTCGAACTAATGCAGTAGTGCTGAAGCCCAGGGACTAGTTAGGCAGGACCCTCTCTTGATATTTGGATGAAATTTACTGACACACAGCTGAACAGCTTTCAAGGAAGGTCACAGCTTTTGCTTATAATTTCTAGATAAATGTGTTTCACACATTCCAGCCCGTTCAGTGCATGGATACAGTGTTTCTCTACATAACCCAGTTCTGTTTTGCTAAAGTCTTTTAGTCTATTTCAGATCTCTGTCAAGAAGTGAAGCGAAACAGTTTGTGGAGGTCTGGAAGTCTCTTCTTTCTTCTCTGGAAGTTCAGGGTTCATTGATATGGAAAATATCCTTGTAAAGGATGGGTTGTGAACACTTCTCCACACTGAACTCTGCCTGTTGGTGTGGGACACAGCACAGGGATACATACCCACACTGTGACAGGTCGGAAGGACACCACCCTGTTTTCCAAATACATTATTGCCAAAAACTCATTTCGAGCCCATAATAGAGACATTTGATAATGCAGACAAGCAGATATTTCTTAACACATTTAGTTTTTTCTATACAGGGATCTTACTGTGAATAGGTATATGGGGATCTTTGTTCCAGAAACCAGACTAAATGGAGAAGTTCCAGTTGAAAGCAAATGAAATCCTGTGCTCATCCCAGTCTTTTGCTGCCTAAGAACTGGGAGATGTGGAAATGGATGTAAGTCCTCACTGAGGAAAAATGCTCTTCTGTCCTGAGCAGAGAGTGTTCTGCATCTGCCCCACATCTGGCACTACTGTCTGTGCTCCTCATTTTTAGACTTCATTTTTATGGTATCTCATCACTGCTGTGTTGCCCTAACAAATGCTTGTCAGCAAAGGATTTGCTTTAAAATTATATAAACTCAATACACTCCAAGAAAATATTTCCAAACAAATACCACTTCTTGTTTACAGTTCATCATTTAAGGGTATTTTACATAGCAGTAAAGGCTTGTTTGGATTTTTTTTTAGGTTTCTCAGCTCTGTCAGAGGGCATAGGAGGCCTGCAGTGAGGCAGCCACCGTGTCACCGTGTACCCATCTCTGTTCAGAGCTGGTCTGTAGAGCTCTGTTGGATGGGGTAGACAAAGGCGTGTCTAAACTGCCGGATATTTCATGAGCAGTCCTTTGCTTTCTAACTGGTTTGCACAGGCTTCCATCTAGAAAGTGGGTTGTGAGGCAGATGCTGACAGCAGTGTGGTGTGCCCCACTCTCCTGCCAAGGTGGTGACTTGCCACACATCCCAGGTACCACACACGTGGAGCCTGTGTGTGCCATTTCTGCCCTTTGCAGGGGCCTGCTGAGATCTGACCTTTGCACTGCTGTGGGGAGGTAGGAGGTCAGAGGCTGCTTGCATAGCTGAGGGACAGCTGCTCACCTCCCTTCCAGGCAGGTGGGATGGCAGTGTGGGCAGCAGTCATTCTCTCCCCTCTTCCAGACAGCACTTAGATGAGCAGAGGGTGACCTGGGGTTGAAATCTGCTGCAGTAAAAATCCTTACAAGGCTTTTTTCTTTAAAAGGAGGCAGGGATCAATAGGGTGACTCCACTCACATTTCAGGTCCTTTTCTCTCTGGAAAGTATCTCCATGCACTGCCTCTTTGTCAGAGTAGACAGAAAGGTACACATGTAGCCCTGTGTAGTATCTTTTTAATATCATGAATTCTTAACTCTAGTAATGAATGGGTGTAATGTGAGGAACCAGAGCGGTCCTAGGAGGAGCTATGTGGGCTTTCCGGAGTCCCACTGATGCTGGCTGACAGCAGTGCATTCCTGTGCAGAGCATACTCTAAAGCTGATGGTTCAGGTTGGGAGGAGCCCCCATCATCACCACAGACCCCTCATGAGCTGTGGGGGACAGGCTGTTGTTCATTAGCTCTACATTTTGGCCTAATTAGGGCCTAGAAATGTAAAGTGATGGAGGAGTTGTGAAATTATTGGAAGGCCAACTACCAATGCTGTTCAGTCTGGCTTGAATTCAGGTCCATGTTCTCATCATTATTAGCTGGTTTGTTGTGTAGCATAATTTTCAGATCCCTCCCACTGACTTTTTGTATAGAGTAAGATCTCTTTGCCTTAAAATAATATATGGTATTTTATGCTCTTGTCTACTGTTTGTTCCTGTAGGCACGAAATACTGTAAGGTATAAACCTCCACAGACTTGTTATTCCCATCAGCAAAGTCAGTTTATCCCCTTATATTGTTACAATCTGATATGTTTTACTAAATATTTTTTAAGCCTCATAAAATGCAAGTATAACAAAAATACTCTATTGTTATTTCTGTTAAGCAAAAAAAAATACTCCTGTGCCTTTCACATCCTGCTAAAGGTCAATATATCTATATGGATTCTTTATCAAAGTACAAAACTAGTCATCTTATTATATATTTACATATGGTCTGAAATTGTATAGGGGTTTTTTAGGCCACTTTGATTTTCATTAAATTTTATATGCATGAATTTCAGAAAAAAGAAGTCATTGTTTGATCTGGTATTTGGCAGATGCTCTTCAATGTTCAGCCCTGTGCTATTTCCTGACAGAGGCAAGTTGGTTGCTGGGCCTTTAACGTTGCAGCTTGCCTGTTCTGAATTGGGTGACAGACCTCCTACTTGTGCTAAAAGTGTCACTTTGCTACTAAATTCCGTCTGGTATGACAGGGTGGAGCTCAAACAAGAGACAGAGTCCAGCGGTCTGAGTCCTGCCTTCTGCTCTTCCACTGACACTGGCTGAAAAACTGTGGCAGATACAGCATAAATGGAAATGTGTATTTGTTTTCAGAGACATACTGGCAACAGGAAATGCAATCTATCCAGCTTAGTCCCGAGAGGCAGCAGTATGTTAAAGAAGTCAGATGTATAAAATGGGGTTAAATACTTCACATATTTTAGCACAGAAAAATACACTGTGAATTTTAGAAGTTATTAACTGTGTGCTGTGAACGTAGCTGGTGTAACAAAGCCCATACTTTCTGTAGTTTAAAGGTTGATACAAAAGGATCTTTGTTTTGTAATGACATTAGTCTTCATTTTTCAGGGGCTTCTACCATTCAGATCTAGCAGAAGAAAAAATCAAATGTGAGAAGCTGAAAAGAAATTTGTGACATAGTTGATGAAATCATACCATGCTTCAGAAATGGTTACCAAGTCTTGCTGATGAAAAAGTGTATGCTAGAATTCATGATAATGCATTTTTAACACCCTGTGTATCTATAGAAATCTCTATCAAATGGACTGCTAAGAACCTTCAGAAAGTCTTTGAGAAATTCTCACTAGAGAAAAGCCTAAAGATTTAAATCAAGGGATTTTGAAAGAGGACTTTTCCCTGTCGGTTTTGGGGTTTTTTCTTGTCTACAGCACGGAAAAGATAGCTAGAGATGAACAAAGGAGCTCTTCAAAGCCTTTTTGTGGAAAACATGTTTTAACATCATTGGAAACAGAGTAACAGGTTAAGACTCCAAGGCATTGGTATTTCTTTAGCTGAAGCATCTATTAATATAGCTGCTTCTTGTAATAAAGAGAGGTCTGGAGGGCTCGGAGCAGAGTGACGGAGAGGGAGGGGATTTAGGACTAACAGGTGGTCCCGAGCCGTGCTGGCTGACGCCGAGCTCAGAGCGAGCACACGCTGTGTGAGTATTCATTGGCTTTCCTCTCTCCAACTGGATTCACGTGCCTGTGCCTGGGGTAGCAGTGGAGCCCTTCCAGCCATGGCAATAAGAAATGACTTGAGCAAAACCATCAGGAGGATAGCACGGCTTTTTTACTGGTTTCCTAAATCATTGAGCAGTTCGAGGAGGAGGACAGTAAAACTTCTCTGGAAATCTGCTGGTAAGTCTGCTGCTATATTTCTTCAGACTTCTTTTCCTGATTTAAAAAAAAGAAAAAAAAAAAGAAAAAGAATCGAAGAGGAAAAAAATATTTATTTCCATTCAACCACTTAACTTTTCCAGGCCAGGGTTGTTTGCATTCTGCCAGTCTTTGAGGCTCACTAGACGAAAATGTAAAAATATTCTAAAAATGCAATAGAAAGTTCATCAGGCTTGTTCAGATGAAGAATTCTCTTGCAGCTGTATAATTTATTCTTATTCATGTCAGTGATACTTGGTGTCTTGTTTTTGTAGACCTTTTATCTCCCTTATGTATATATATAGGAGCTCTAATATGACTCAAATAACTGCCTGAAAGTTATTTGGAATTGCCTTGAGCTGTTAATTGATCTAGAAGGCTGTGCAAAGACTGAACTGACTGAAGACTCATTGTACCAGTGTTCACACAAAGCAGTGGGCAGCATAGGGAGGGCTTGTGTTCAACAGTGATGCACTGGCCTTTGCTTCTATTTTATCAGCTGAAATGCAGAACCACTCAGCTCACCACTCAGTGAAAGACATTGCTCCTCACAACAGCTCAGTGCTCTGATCCTTGCCCAGCTCTGGCACAGAAGTGTTTGCATCTCTCAGATAAACACTCTCATGAACACCCTTAAAGCCCAAATACTGTTCTGTGCCTTTAGCATGATCTTTTAAGGCTGGAGCTGAGGTATATTCTCAGGGAGATAGAAGAACATGCACTTCCATAGCACAGGAAACTGAATTCTTTCTGTTCTTCAGGCAGTAATGGTACAAGATTGGTTTTCTTTTGATTGTGAGTCTTTGGACCAAAATGGTGCACTTGCAAGTATTTCAACATTAGTAGCAAATTTTTATTTGTATGGGATGGAATTTGGGTCATTTCCACAGATGAACAATTAGTGTAACAGATTTGTGACTCTTGAGATAGGAAGGACAAGTTGTACCCTCTGAAATCTGTCACAGAAACATTGTTGGGCCACATGTCTAAATGACATGTAACTTTCTCCTGTGTGAAGGAGACCACAGATTTCAAATATTCAGAGGAAAGTCCCAGCTCGTCAAAGTCTGTACAAAACTTTCCTTGATGTTTTGATTAACCTCTCTTTGAATATTGGTAATCTCAAGTCTTCCTAATACATAAAATCACCGTGAGTCCTCATAACACATTAGATCATTCCTGCATCTCTTTTGTTACTGTAAAAAGTATCAATAAATATTATTGACAGCTTTAATTGCTATCTGAGTTACACATGTGAAAATGTTTGCATGCATGACCTTTTCCTCAGTGCTACAAAAAATAATTGCATCCATGACTTGTAACAAGAAGCAATGTGAACTCTAACTAAAAAATAAGTATTATTATTTAAATAAGTATTATTATTTAAAAATAATACTTTTTGTGGGTTTTCTCACATCTCCCTCTGCACCAAGTGGTTTGAATAAAATTTGCCTTTTTATTATTATTTTCATGTAGGTATTAGCATCTCTTTTGAACTGAATTTGTAAGCAGTATCTGAAGTGCCCTGTATGTCCTTTTCTACCTGTGCAGTGAGATGATTATCACAAAATTGTGGGTTTGATGGAAATGTGTATAGTTACAGACAATTGCATCTGAGCAGGAGAATCTAAATGTGACAATTCAACTCAAACTTCACATAAATTTACAGAAGCCAAGCTCATTGAGAACATCTGTAATAAACTGGAAGCTGAAACCTGGTCCTCCTCACACAGGGGAGGGCATACAGCTCTTGTCTGCACTGATGATTGCTCTTTAGTCTTTACAAAGACTGCAAGTGGCCTGAAACCTTAGCTACCCTGAAGTTCATGAACATTTCTGCCTTCTCTAGTGTCCAGAATTCCACTTGGGTTCTTGATGAATTACCAAATTACTCACATGCTTCCTCAACTCTGGAACACCATGTATTTGTAGCACTTAACCAAGCTGTCCTTATGTCCTTCTTAGAGAGTTCTTCAACACATAAGCCTATTCTGAGCAGTATTGAACCATCTAGTACCATCCCTTGGTACACAAAAGATTTACCCTTGCCTCCAGCACACCAGAGTCTCTATAGAGGTTTTAGTCCAGGATTGTCACTAACAGAATTTTTTACTCAAGATGAACCAGGGCCCAGGATGAACCAGCAAAACAATTCTGCATCACTAGGCTTATTCCACAGATGACTAACCCAACTGGCAATTAAAGCTCTCAATAATACTTACTGATAGTTTGTAGCCACATGTTTTAATAGATAAATTAACATTTTAACAACAATAAAAAAGAAACTTTCATGATTTGGACATGTTAGGAAGATCAGAGACTACATTTTCTAATATGCTTTGTCATAGATTTTGTGTAATGTCATTCATCATGTGAACCAAGAGGTGGGCACTGTGCCTCTGCATAGTATCCTCAGACTTGTTGCTTTTGTTCTGCTTCTGTCATTTTGTGTCCCAGGATGCCTTGTCCTCTCTGCCTGACCCAGAAACAAAATCTGCCAAAGCACAGAATTAGTTTTTAAGTATGACAATGAATTTAGTACTGTTGTAGGCAACTGTGCTCAGGAAGTTGCATTTGATGCAACTTTAGAAAGAGCTATCAGAGCACAATTAGGTTGCTGTTCATAAAAATCCTTAGTTTTCCAGTCTGTCCTTGGATGGATACTTTGGGATTGTTGGCCATGAACTTTTGCCTACAGCTAATATGTTCTTTTCTAAGCACTAAAAGAAGGAAGAAAATTTGAGGGTGCTCTTCAGTAGCTGATTTTGGTTAAATTGCCTGCAGAAGAACTAAAACTGTATCTTACACAAGCTTCAGAATGTACTAAATGTAACTGATAATGTATTAACTGCATTTAGTTTAATCAAGGGGACATAACGTTTTAAAAGAGGCTTAAACGGAAGGATGTAGTGAGTAGGGTTCTGGAACCTGTTTTTTCTTTGAAATGTGTTTGAACTTTTTCCTACAACATCTTAATAGAATTTGTGTTGACACATCACATGACTAGAAGCTTTAACATGACAAAGTACACATATACAGGGAGAGATACTGAAAGACAAAGGAATTAGAAAAAGTATGGTAGGTCAAGATAAGACTACAGAAAGCAGTGATCAAAAAATCAAAATAAGCAAGTAGCTCCTATTTTCTCTGTCTTATAACAGAGGAATAAGGTGAGGGGTGACTAATGTAAAGGAGATAAAAGGGGGTTTTAAATTATTTTTAATCCAACATGTAATTAAATTGTAGGACTCATTACCAGAGGATGCTGCTGAGGTCAGGAATGTAACAAGATTTAAAGAGGGTCTGGAAGAATAAGAATATTCAATATTATGATAATTGAAGCTACAATAAGAGCTTTGAAAGACACATAAATCTTCTTGCTTCAGGGTTTAAGCTAATTTTTAACAATTAGGGGTTAGTTTGAGATAATTTTGTGGCTCAGATCCCACAACTATTATTGTTTCTTGCAGTTTCTTCTGAAGCCACCAATGCTCCCTGTTGGCAGAGATCTGCATTGATTTAAACTTTTATGACATTTTTCAGGCTTTTTCAGGAGAAAAACATATTTTAGACCTATTCAGAAAAAATCCCATAATATCCTGTGGAAAACATGAACAGCACAATGCTTGCTGCCCTTTTTTTTGTTTGCAAAACTGCCCCAGTGGCAACCCCTGCTTGCTTTGAAGCCATTATAATAAGTAAATAACTACAGAAGTCAGGTTGGGCTGAGATGGGTGATTTTATGTTGTGTTTCTTACCAAATCCTGCTGGCTTATGAAGGGCTTTATTCTCAACTGGGGAGAGTTTTCATCATTTTGAGCTACTGTTTCTACTGTTTCTACTGTTTCTGCATTGGAAGGCTCTTTCAGACAGCAGAAAGGGAGGATTTATTGACAAATCTTAAACTAACTGTATTTCACACAAACAAATATTGATTTTTCCCCTTTGCTGTTGATTGTAACTTTTCTGCTCTAGGGAGTTACCCCTTTAGTCCTTCTCTAATGTTAAAGTATTTCTATAGATTTTGAAGGACTTTTGGTGAGCATGGTCAAGCATCCAATATAAAATTATGTTTATGTAAGAATATGTGTTACAGAAAATAAATAGAAACCTTTACACAGGTATGATGATATCTTTTAAACTTGCTACCTCTGAAAAGAATTAACATACAAAGATTTAACTGATCATACAATAAGAAAAGTCAACTTTGAGCTATCTCTCTGAAATATATCTAGCTGACAAAAGAGATCTATAACACATATGGGAATGGAGAAACATAATTGTAGTGTGATATGTCAATTTAGAATGTCTTAGTTTAAAATATTTGTAAATTCATTTTTTTATTTTCATATTTGGCCAGCTAACATTTGATGGCTTTATGCTGCAAGCACCTGTATCCTTGTGTGATCTCTTTAACTGGGTTATTCTGGGAATAGTCTGGGTATGTAGAGGTATCATACCTGTCATTTGGGAGACTAGGTAGCTGGGAAATTAATGGACAGATGATGTCACTGCATTTCTGTGTTCTTGTGCAAACCCAGTTGGTGAAAGCCATTGGCTCCCAGCTCCCCCAGGCCGGTGGCACATCACACCTCTGCAATCCCCACGGTCAGGTCTGTGGCTCCTGCACAGGTGCTGCAACTGTCCAGTGAGCACACAGAGGTCTCCTGTGTTCTTAGCTGAAAAAAGTTCACCCGGTCATCCCCACAGTTCCCCAAGGCCCTTCCAGGCTAAGCTTGTAGGAATTGCAGAGGGGTACTCAGAAGGAGAGTGGAAATGATGGAAAGAGTTTGGGCCTAACACAGATGTTGAATGGAGAGTAGAGGCACTTGGGAACTGTGGCTCTGAAGCATTCAAGCTTCTATGTGTGGACAAGATGGTTGCTCCAAGGGAATATAATTTGAAGAATTAATTAGCTGTGTTTGGGGGAGTGAGCCAAAAGAAACTGGCCCAGTGGAAGCCAGCTTGGATATAAATCAGTTATATTTAAAGCTAATGCAGTAGAAGGCAAAATGAGCTTATGGTTACAGGTGTCTGTTCTGGAGTGTGGATCCAGCAAAGGTCACGTCTTGTTGAGACTTGCTGGGATGAGTAACCAAGACTTCTGATTCAGCTTCTTCAGATTGTTGTGGCTGCTTATTTCCTGGACATCTAATTCATGGCTATGATTTTCATAGTGCTATAGATGAGTAGGATACTGCATGTGACTGAAAGCACATAGGAGATGATGGCATTTTACCATCAGACTAACTGAGTGTGCAGACTTTTCCATTTTTTTTTGTTCAACTACTTCAGACATTTTAGCCGATTTAATAGAAATGTTCTTAATCATCATTTAAGAGCCTGTGTCCAGTGTTCCTTTAAGAATAAGAAGACTATTGATGGGAGTGTGCCATTTAAAGATCCTTTGTGTTATGAAAGCATGATTATATTTCTAGTCTCCTTTTCAAAAACATATACTACATATACTTTTCCTACATATACTTTTTTCTACATATACTTTTCCTATCTCTTTTCATTTTAAGTATATATGTAGATATCTATATACCTCATTTTTCTTGTATGATATGCTTAAAAATGCACTTACCAAATTAGAAAGGAAGCTGTAGTATCTGTAATAAAAAAATATTTATTAACAAAATGAAAAAGAAGATGGGTGTGGGATGTTAGTGTTGCCAGGTCATCAGGGTAGTTTAAATTTAATTGTAGAACACTGTATAAGAAATACATCATACTGAGTGACTGGGAAGTAAAACATTGCATAGTGTGGATAAATATGAACAAAACCACAGGAAGAAAATGCTGGCTGCACATATAGAGGAGTGGCTTCTAATTTAGTTTTTATCACTTGGAAAACAGAATTAGTCAGGCGGGCATTTCTCTGAAGAGACTCATTCAAGAAATAAAGTGAAACCCCAAAAAACTGTGCTGTGCCTGCATGACACATGTGGTCATCCTGCCCTTTTAAAAAGGGCATAACAATATTTGAAGATAGAAACAAAAATTTTGAATTATCGAAGAAGTTAGTAAACCAGGGCTTCTCAACTTGGTAAGAGGCACCTTCAAGAGAATATACTTTTGTACTGCTAAGAACAGTGTGGAGAATTGCAATTAGCACTTATTTTCTGGTTTTTGTAGATCAAAAGTTAGGGCCATATTATTAAATAGCCAGGCAAGGGGCTCTTTCAAATACATAGGCACACACGTAAATTTAGTAGTGGAACTGACTGATGCAGGATGTGCAGGAGACTAGAAGACTTGAATTTGTTCAAGAAGTGATTAGATAAATTCATGGAGGAAAGAGCCATCAAGGGATATTGAATAAAAAGATGCAGATACTGCCTCTGGCTCATTTATTTGTTTTAGGCTGCAGATTGTCAGAGAGTGGAAAGGCATAAGGGGAATCACTCAAAAGTAACTTTTTTATGCATGTGTTCCCTAAGCGTCTTCTGGCAGGATTTTCCCAAGAGCCTGGCCTAAATAGATCTTTGGTCTGACTCAGTCCATCTGTTCTTGTGTTTTTCAAGTGCAATACTGATAAATGCTAGGGAGTACAAAAGCCTCCCTCATTTGGTTTCTGTCTGACTCTCCACCCACTAAATAACTGTTTAGGGGTTTTGTTATTTGCGAGTCTGAACTTTTCCAAGACAGATGCATTTTGTTATTGTCCAAATAGTCCATGGCATGTTTTTCTCTACAGAGGTTTTCATTCATAGCTCTTGCCAGTCACGTGGCATTCGCAAATTTCATCATGTATTGTTTTATTCCATTTCTCAGATACTTAGATGAGATGAATGTGCCGTCCCAGTAAATTTCTTTTTCCTTGTTTCTATCAGTTTTAAATGAGACAAGACAAATCTCTTTTCCTAATCTGCCCCCCTTCCAAAGGAAAATCCTGATTTGTTCCTGGAGAGTTATTAAGATTTTCATAAGCCTGTGATGTAAGAAATGTAAGAAAAAAAGTCTGTTCAGAGGCTGAATTTCATCTAATGGGCCCAATCAGTGCTTGGATAAGGGTTACCGAAGTGAATGTCCATAACACATGAGAGATGTCAGTATCACCAGGAATTGCTAGTACCCCTATGTCTATTGTGGGCTTGCTGTTCTGAAGTATTTCAGAAGATTCAATTTTATTTTCTGTTTATATGCTGCTACATTTCTTGTTTTGTTGGGGTCACCAAGTGTAGGGGTAGCCACTTAGTCCTGAGCATTGGGGGCAGTGTGAATGACGGTCAGAATTGCTCAGGCACAGCAGACATCAGAAGGCTTGATCAGAAGGCTTACAAGACTCTATTCAAGATGGTTAACAGACAGTTCCTCATAGCTCATAGTAGTAGTAGTAGATAGTTCTAGAAATTCCTATTAGATCATCTAATCTTCACACAGTAATATCCACACCTTTTATACCCTCTCACATCCAACATGCCACTACATTATTGGTTAACCAATGCACCTTACATACACCACAGCCTCTCATTGGCTACAAGCCACCACACACATCACAAGTAACTCCCTTCTCCTTAAGGTAGAACTCTAATGCACTTACACTCACCCCTATATTGTTTCTTTTGTCAAGTCAGCCAACAGAAACTGGAAGATGCTGTTTCTCTGCACTGCATCCGTTTGCTGCCCTGGGAGCTAGTAGGAAGATAAGAGAAGAAAGGAGTATGACCAACTGTTGTGCATTACACTAAACACTTCTCCAGTACAGCTGCCTCAAGGTTCTCTATCAGGGTGGGCAAGGTGACCTATAACATCTGAAATAAAAGCTATGGAGTGCTCATTTATGAAGAGTAACATTAATAAATTAGTAGTATGGAATGACCTGTTTTGAAGAGATAATGTAATATTAAAGCCCGATATGTAAACATAGACCAAGCTTGAATGCCACATGCAAAAGCATGTTTAGAATTGAGCTGTACCCAGTGTTAGAGGTGATCTGCACAAGCACAACTATTTTTGTATTAAGCTTCATTTAATTTGATGAGTTTGGTTCAACTTTTTTCTTCTTTCACACTTAAACATAACAGGCTGCAGGTTTTGTTTGGCAGGAAGTTCAAGCTTTTAAATCTCATGTGATCTGTCAGTTAAAAGTCTGGCTTCTTTCCTCCTAGGATATAATTTCTGGTTTTAACTCCTCTAATGGATTGATCATTGATCCTTCAGCAGCATTTCAGAATGAACTCTCAGCATTGTGGTCAAGTAAAACAGGGAAATCAGATCTCTTCTGAGCTCTCAGGACTAGTTTTCTGTGATCCATGTTCTCCATGGACTGGAAGTGGTAAATCTTGTTTACTATTAATTCCAGCAAGAAGAGGAATAACTCAAGTCTGGTCAAGAATTCACAGTTCTGGGAGTGTCCTCGGCAGCACAGACACATAGACCCAAACCATACTTTTCTTGCCAGTTCTTACTTTTTTGATCGTGTTTCTCTTAAAGGAAAAACAAAATAAAATGGTGATTTGCAGGTCTCCTTTACGCTGGCTATTTTGCGGATTCAGCAGTAGAGGGCACTAGAGTAAACACTTTCAAAAGACAGTGTTTTTCTTGGATTAGCATACAAAAGTGAGAATTCACCTGCTTTTTTAATGTGGAAGGAATTTTCTACACATTTGTTTAGGTTTTCAACGTTGGAAAGAGGATAACAGTCAGAGCAAGTGAAAGTCCCAAGATACCAGCATGACATATAGTGGAACTGCATAAATAATTTGGACCAATTTTTGACTGCTCAAGTAGAAAATCTTCTGTTACTTTCTATCACATTTGCAGTGCAGACGTGTATGCAGCCATGTGATTATTGAATGTAAAATTTAATGCCTTTAATTCTGTCAAAGGTGTATTTCAAGTGCATTTTATGAAGCTGCCACAAAAGGAAAACCAAGTGTGAGAGAGAATCTTTGTTCACCCTCCTCCCGCTCCTCATTCAGGCTGTGCTCCCTCAGAAGTCAGGAATTCAGCATGTGTTCTTGGCTGCTGCATTTTGTGCTTTCCACATGAAATCTTAATTTATTTTAAAGACAACCTGGGTTGCTTTCAGACTGTTGGTAGAACATACTGGGTGTGGTGGATTAGGTTGGTAGTTGGGATTCAAATACCTGTGGACAGGTTTGTCAGAGGAAAGGCGCCATAGCTGCTATTTTACTATCATAGCCACTCTGCTGCCACATTGCTGCTTCAAGTGTAGCTCAGTGCAATGCCAAGACACTGTTCTGGCTGCCTGGATTTATGGAGCAGGTGGGAAAAGTTGGAAAGCAGGAGGCAGAACTTGTTGGGGAGCTGTTGGTATCCACCCCTCTGCCTGCCTCCCCCTGCCTCTGGGGGCTGCATCAGGCAGGGAGCTCTGCCCTCTGCACTTCCCATGTGTTGCTTAATGATCTGTAGAAATACCTAACAACCACTGCAGTCTTAGCCAAGTAAGCTTAAAAGGAAGAATTACTAGTTCTGTAGGAGATCAAATGTAAATAAATTATTTAAAGTTCATTTGCAGGGCAGGTCAAATCTAGGGTTTTAGCTACACGGTGCTTTTCTTTGTATGTATGTGTCATAACTTCACTGCAGTTTAATATCAGAAACAGAGAATAATACTTGGTTTCTGTGCCAGAAACACAATCATCTTGCTCTTGAACCGAAGGAGAAATACACTTCCTTTGTGGTACCTTGGTGTTGTCACTTCAGCACATGGTCAGTAAAGCCTGTCACTCTCCACGTCCATCAGATTTTTGCTGGTGTTTTCTCCTCTGAGCCTGTGTGTGATGGGTGTGTGGTTTAATGTGTCTGGATCAGTGTATAATGCTCAGGGTTTGGGTAATACTTGAGTCTGCAGTACAAAAGCACTCTCTGAAGTCTGTCATGAAAGGATAGACAAGGTGATGCATCAAGTTATTAGTTTTGTCTCTAATTCTTTGTTTGAAGTTACTTCAGAGAAGAATTTGGCCTCTCCACCCCTGTCTGGCATGGAGAAGTAGGAGTCATAGGCTCTCTCTGCTGGCCATAAGGAGCAGCTGTCTCTCCAGGGTCTCGTCTCTGAAAAAGCATCAACAGGAGCTGAGCACTTAGTTGCTCCCTTCACCTGTGCTGCAAAGCTTGGGTATGATTTGTTAGTCTTTGAATTTATTAGCAGGTTGAGTCTTGCTGCGTCTCACCATTGTCATGTGTGGAGCTCTGGAAGACAGTAGGAATTGCCGTGCTACAGGGTGTTTTGAAATCCACTAAATCTTAAGGGAATCTTCAGGTTTTTGTCAAGAGTGACAGTGTCCCTAGAAGGGGACCTCAGAAAACTAGCCAGGAACATGGGAGGAGAAGCTTGCTTGATTAAAACCCCCTCTTCCCAGTTTCATCATTTCATGTTTGGTCTCAGAGTAGAAGGAATAATGTTATGAGCCGAAGAAGGTTGTTTCTGAAGTGCTAGCCTGGAAGTTAAAAAACTAAAGAATGCCATAGATGTGTGTACATCAAGAAGATCTAAGAAGAAATGAGTTCTCTTGTCTCCCTCACATGCTGGCATTACTGTGTGGTGTTCTTGTGCCCAGGTACCTCCAGGAGAGCCCTTACAGGGAGGAGGGATTTCAGGCTGGGGAGGGAGAGCTCAGCCCTGTACCTCTCAGTCTGCTTCCCAGAAACGGGCATAACTAAGAGCTCCCAAAATCATGATAGCCCTGGGACAGTCTCAGGAAGGGATGTGTTCCAGCTCTCCAGCTAGCTGTGATGCTGAAACACGTAAAGGAGACTGTGAGATGTAAATATAACCTAAATTTGTATTTTTTTGTCATGTGTATTTCTTTTAAAAGTGTTTCCACTATTGCAAATATATGCTTTAACCCTTACCTTGACTGAATGAAATAAATGTTTTCAGCCTTGTTTGCAAACAGATTTTGCGATTATTTCAGGGTGGTCTGGCAAACACTGAGTGTTCTGTTTCTGTGGGAGTGGTGACTGTAAACAGAGCTGTACCCAGACATTATCTAGTCAGAAGAGGTGTAGTAGTATTCAGGAGCAGCAGCCTGTTTATAGGCTGATTGTGTAGAATCTCAGGTTTCTGGAAGAGTCTCCTGTGACAAGTCTTAGCTGGATCCTGTTGGCAAGCACCGGAAGGAGGGAGAAAACTTGAGATTGTTGTCACATTGTTAAAAATACAAATGAGCTTTACCAACAGATTAAATTGACTTAAATTCTTTATTACTTCAGAGTAAATAAATAGGATTTATGTTCCTATATCGCTTAGGGTGAGGTGCTCCGAGATATTTAAGCATTTGAGAAACAGGGTGAATTTTAATAGCTGAATTATTGACCCTTCCTCATGAAAGGTTTTTACAGTCACTGGCATCAAGAGTGAACAATCCTCCCTCAGTGGTAAGGGATCTTCTCTGTGGCAGCTGCCAGTAAACTTACCTGGCTAACAGTGGTCTGTCTCTCAGAGATACTTTGTCCATGCAAACACCTACATCCCAGTTCCTCAAGGTGCAGCTAGATGGCAATACCTCCTTCCACTATTTGGAAAGGCTGGTAAACTGCCCTGGCATGCCAGTCCTGGCCAGCCTGTCTCACCATCCCCTGGCTAAGGACGACTGTGACATAGAACACGTGCGTTTTGGTGTTTACAACTTATTTAGCAAACCCTCTGGTACGAACCAGGTTAAGATAAGCTCATACCAAAAAAAAAAAAAAGGTATTTAAAAGCTACAGGATTGTAGAGGTTTATTAGAGGTATCAGCTGCAGAAACTGAAAAAAAGTCTACTTTAGGCTGTTTAATCTAGAACACCTGTCATTCTATTCTGTTTTGCAGCTGGGAAGCTGAATTTATTTATTAGCCAATTACTTGCTATCTGGTGCATACAATCAGAAATATGGTCCCTGTGTTCCTGAGCAACAGGGACCCAGGATGGTCCCAGGCTCCTGTAGGTTACTGATATTTATACATCTTCTTCTCATTTGGGCCTCCCTTGGAGTTCTTAGTCAGTGATTCACTCAGAGAAGAGTTTTCTTATCTTCTCACCAAAAGGCTGATTGCTCCCTTGGGCTTTGCAAATATAATGACCTTTGGATGTGGTGAAGTCAGGTTGCTGCCTGCCTAGATGATAGATTAACTGTTAGCTAAAAACTCTGATTCTTTAACTGGTGAGTAATGCAGCATTTTTTTGTGTGGTACCCAAACTCTACCTTGGTAAGACACTTGGTAGCCAAAACACAGTGAGTATTTGGGCTGGATTCTGGACTGTTCTATTAGAGTTGAAGCACTTGCCTTCTGCTGAGGTCCAAATACATGAACTCATGATTTTACAGGTCTATGCCTGTAAAATCACCGTGCATAACTCCTAATAGAGCCTGTTACAGGAGCTTATTCTGTTCCCAGGCCAGGGTTCCTGACCCTGAATGGGGCTGTGGCACTTAGTTAGAGGGTTGCAGTTAAAGTTCAGGCTTCTTGGAGCATTTCCCTAGGAAGCAAGTTAAGCCAGTTCTATAGTCTTTCTGTACTTGGGAAAGTGTCAGAGGATCTTGTCTATGTGAAGTGTGTATCCTATATAGGACTTCATGACCTGTGACCATGAATGGCCAGTGCATCTGTTGAAAGCAGAGTCTACAGAGAAACAGCAGTGAAACCTTAAGTGGCAAAGAAACCTTAATCGGCAAAGTGGTACTTGTGGTACTTACGGGGGTTTGGAAAATGTGGGCTTTGCTGGACTGCAGTTTGAACTAAGGCTTATGCAGCACCATAATAGGGAAAGAGTACAAAATACAGAGATCTCTCAGGGGAAAGGATGGCCATAAGGAGCTCAGAAAGCCTGTCTTATCTGTAAAACAGCGATACCTTAAAAATTACTTGTTGGGAAATATGGTTACAATGAAGTTTATTTTAATCTCAGGCTGAAGTTAAGTGCGACTAGTATCAGAAATCAAGGGAATTCCATAGAGATAAAAACAGTACTACAGCAGAGCTCCACCCCGTAGCAGCTGTGCTTAATCCTTCCTGAAGGCTGTTTATTTAAATGGGTTTCTTGTACCACAACAGCACTGAGTGAAACTGCTAAAAGAGTTCTTTTAGTAGCAACTTTAACATCGAACTAGAATGTAGACCTTTGAGCATCAGCAAAAAGGAGAACAACAAAATATATATGAAGCATAAACTGAAATGTGACATGCTGATATCAATGTATTGTAGAAATGATACAGTTCAGAATTGCCTTGCAGGAGAAATATTGCTGAACTTCATTCTCCTTCCTTTTGTGACCTGCTGGCTGGAAATGGATTAAAAATCAAAGTATTAAGCACCTTACATAGTTTAAATACTTTTCCAAGTAGCTTTACAGGCATACTTTCTGTAGAGCAAGCACAGCAATAATCTCTCTTCTGCTTGCTGGGAACCAAGCCACAGGACACAGGCTCTCACATAAAGATTGTTTTACTTGCTAACTTCCTAACATGGCAGCAGGACCAAGTTGTGTTCCCTCCTCACACTTTCTAATGACTTCTGTCTTACTGTGGTTGATAAATAATGCAGAGGTACTACAGATTTGGCTTTGAACTTCTGATGTACTTCAGTTGCGTGGGCACAACACACATTTTGTGCATCCATTTGGAAGTTAAATTTGTCTGGGCCATCACAGAAATGAACACACACATTTCCCAGGCAGGGAAGACCACAGCAGGATAGACTTTGCTATTGAGCCTCTGCCAGCCTCTGCCTTAGTAACACTCTGTTAGCAGTGCCTGATGTTGAAGCATCTGTTGGGTTGCCTGCCTGTTCCCTTGCTTGCTTTCTGCTGGACTGCCCTGGAGCAGATCTGTTATGGGAACAGCTAGTTACAAGTTATCAGAAAAAATCAAGTTTCAGGGGAAGAAAACCCAGACATCAGGTAGGGTCTATTCATGTAAAATGAAAGTGTTGAAGTCTTACATTTCACCCTTGTGATGGCAGGATAGGAGTAGTACTGATTTCATGAAATTTTACAATTTGCTGTTATTTTCTTGTATTACTCTAGTCACACCATTATTGCAATAGAATAATAAATAATAGCATTTTTATTACGTCTCAGTAGCTGACAATGCAACTTCAAAAGCATAAGATTTGCATGTTTAATAAATACATACTTGCTTTGCATTTCCTGACAATTCAGGACAATTATGCATATTTAAAGTGCATTGATGCACCATTTTCATAAATAAATGCAATGTGCATTTAGGACAGTCTGAGCATTAGTATAACAAACCTGTTAGTTTTTCAAGATGTCAGGGAATGCTTTTATCACCTGTCCCCAGTTAAAGCCTCTAGAACTTTGATTTCAAAGAACAGAAGTAACTTCAGACTGCATGAGGAAAGAGCACCTGGTTTTGATTGCTTTCCAAGTAGAAATAATATGGCAATCCTAAGTCTGATGACCAAAACAGTCTTTTCGGAATAATAGCTACTTTTTGAACTCATGGAAATTTTGGGAGTACCCCAGTAAAGGATTACCAGAAAGACATATTTTTTAAAAAATTTCATGCTGCCTGGATCTTTGTGAAATATTGTATGCTACAGCTGGAATAAAATAATCTATTTAAAGCTAAAACACACATGAAAAAAGATTTAATTATTATTGTTCTAGAATAAAATAGTCCTTTTTCTGTTTTTTTCTGAACTTATACTAGGTATGTTAAAATCTAGCTAATGACTAAAAGTTTTAGAGATAAAGCTTTTTCCATTTTTTGCAATTATGCCTACAAGAGCCAGGTGGAAATTATGAGCTTGTCTTACAAATGACATTATGGACTCACAAATTAAAATTAATATAAATGACAAACAAAACAGCATTGAGAGTTATTGTTTCCTAACTTAATAAGTAACCCTGTTTCAGAACACTGTTTAGCTAACAGATTTTTCCTAATATTATTTGTGAAAATGCATCTTTAGAATTGGTGCATGCTCAATGTTTGTGTAACCACAGAAGGGTGGGGAATCAATGACGCCTGGTGTCCCACAGATTTGTGTCCCATTCCCCATAACCTCATCACCACAGAGGTGACATGCAGTAGCTGGTTCTCCAGGCATTGCCAGACAATGGTGCAATGGCTGAATTTTGCCAGCTTTGCCCTGAGTGTGGGTATTAGTTTGGGTTTCCCTGCTTTAGCCAGGAGATAATTTTCATAAAACTTATACGAACTTAGTTAGCTGTTAAACCATTTGTAATTGAAATAGTCAGGTCTCTTAGAATTACAGGGGAAGAATAGAAAGGTAGACATATAGCATAATCTCATAAGCATTTTTTCTTCAAAAGAGGGTAATTCACCTTGCAAAGAAAAAGAAAGAAATTGCTATATTACTTTCATTTTACCTTCTTTTACTTATGCATTATTTATATTGGTATGTTACTTATATTTTCAATGAAGTGTTCCCATCCTGGAGCTGCTCTCTCCCCTCACCCGATGAACAATGGATCCAAAATTTAATTTATTCCTGTTGGGTAATGGTGAATCTTTTTAACTGTGTCTTAGGGAGTCCCTTCTGAAATACAGAATCATTCTCTTCTCAGGGGCTCCACAGACATGAGTGTTTTGTCTTCTCCAGAACTCTGTGAGGTGCATGAATCATCTGAAAAATAATCCCAGCTACATAAGCTTAAAACAGAGCCCTGGAAAAATCTCATTTGGGTGAAAAGCACAGTTCTTCCTGACTTCATTTGCAGTTGTGAATGCTCTGTATTTCCTGTGAAATGGAACAAGTAACTCAAATGTAGAACCTAGGACAAATTGGGCAGCAACTGGAGCAAGCAAGGCATGACTTGCCAGCATCACACAAGGGTGCAGGGACAGGTATTATTTCTCCTGGGCACCAAGCAGCTGCCTTAACAATTCTTCCCCCCCCCTCACCCCCACCCTCATAGTATTCTGTCTGTTTTGCTTCATGTTTTCCAAATTCTGTATTAAATATAGTGACTGTTTTAGAGAGTTTGAGCCTTTTTTCAGTGCTTTGATTTGTACTGCAACAGAGTCCTAGTTAGCTGGAAGCTGTTTGCTGATATCTCAAGAGGAGTGTGACTTGAGATACAGTAATATAATTGTGATATAGCCAGTCTGTTTTAAGATCAGAAACATCTCAGTTATCTGTCTCAGAGTGCTGATCCAGGATGGATTCATTCTGCTGGGTTGCTGGTATTGGAAAAGTTTTGACTGGTTGACTTGGTGCCAAATAAAATATATTTAATCTTGCCTTAGTGCAAGTGTAGCATAAATTCTGTATCAGGCATAGAAATATGGTTGAATGTTTACACCTTATCCACATTTTAACTTTTACTTTTGGATGATCTGCCAGTAAAGGGATCTTACATTAAAGATCCAGTCCGAAGCCAAGAGGAACAGCACTTCAGGGAACACTCTGCTGTCTTGCCCCATAACACCCCTGATGAATATGAATTGGAAACAGGAATGTTCAAGAATTTATTTTTCAGGAACTATAATGGGAATCTAATCAAACATGAGGGAAACTGAGCATTTTGAGAAGCTGATAAAGGAACAAAACCACCATCCAGAATTCATCTTTTACTATAAATCTGGACAGTATAAAGCTTTCTAACAACAACAAAAAATATTTTTAAGTGTAGTTTTGTTAGAGAAAATCAAAGC
This sequence comes from Sakesphorus luctuosus, assembly GCA_013396695.1. Lineage (NCBI taxonomy): Eukaryota > Metazoa > Chordata > Aves > Passeriformes > Thamnophilidae > Sakesphorus > Sakesphorus luctuosus. Next base: position 18,746 of record VWZD01012783.1, on the reverse strand, counting down.
ATTTCCTCCAAAAGTCATTCTTGGAAGTGGCTGAATTGTTTTAGGTGAAATGTTCTAAAAGAAACAGCATGATGTTCCCCAGCATGGAAACTTCAAGTACAAGTAGCTGCTCTTTGGCAAAATTATAAGCAATTTAAAACCTAAAAATAGAAAGTGACATTCAGTGCTAGACAAAAGTGGCATCATGAACTCTGCCCAACTTACATAGAAAACTAGCAAACATAACAAGGCTTCAGAGAAAATACAGGTTGTTTTCGCAAATACTCCTAAAGTGATTCCTTCTTTGAGATTAAAGGACATATGAGTCACCTGATTTCTTACTCATTTCCTATTAGAGGTGGGGTCATCTGCCCCTGTTATAATGAATTTAGATTTTTTAATAGCCTTCTCAGTTGACTTTGTTAGCCAGCAACTGAAATTGCTGAATTGTTACTGAAGGCAACTTCATGTATTGTCAGCTTAATTAGGCTTCAGATAAGGCACTCATTCTGTTTTCAATATTCATATGCACATTCTCAAGAGAACCTGGAGCTTAAAACACATAAAACCATGTAGCAGTAATTCAATGTGGGTAGAATTTTTTATCTGTACGTCAAAAATGTTGTGTCTTTTCTGAGAACAACCCCTTTTGTGCTTACATTACAACATCTAATGCCTAGTTTGTGGCATGGACCTTCTGCAAAAATATCTCTCTGAGGCAGCCCTGACCTAACTAAAGAACTGCTTAACTGCAGCCCTGGCAGTGTGACACTGGGAGGTGTGCTGCACTGTCACCTTCGCTCCGGGGAATTTACATCTCCAGTAGTGTGTAGCTATTATTATCTTTATGTACGGAGGGGGAGATCCAGTCAAGAAGTGGTAGTTTCTCTGAGGTCACATAGCAAATGAGGATGTGTCTCACTGCTAGGTTCTGCCTGCAGCAACCTCAATTCTAAACACCACTTCTGTTTCTTTTTTCTGTGTGTGTGTGTGTGTCTGTGTGGGTTGTTTTAAGATTGCAAGTACACCTGCCATGCTCGCTGCCAAGACCTGGTGCACCTGGGCTGCCGGCGGAATGGAAGATTGATGGACTGCCTCGCTCCACATGACACCTTAGATTCATCTTGCAGCAACAGTCAGGTAATAGATCTTATGTTCATGTAATTACTGCTTGTTCTTGTCAGCTCTGTAATGAAGTGTTGTCTGCCTGCCTCACCCAGCTGCTCAGGACAAATGTCTCGCTTAGCCATGTCCAGCAAACCTGGATTTCCCACCCAGTGCTGTGATTTTATAGTACAGCTGGGTCAGGGTGCAGGGTGCAACTGGCTGCAGCCAGCTGGGTCATTCTAACTAGTTTTCAATTAAACTGACTGAAAAGTAGTCCGACAAAATGGTGTTTTTCCTGTTGGTTTGGGTCACTGTGAGGTCAGAGCAGGCATTTATGGCAAGGGATGAGAACACAAGGACAGAACTCCTCTTCACAGAGACTTGGCCATGCCATGAAGCAATTCACAAAGGGAGCATAATGGCCCAGGTGCCCTGTGCTGCTGGATGTAGTGCCACAAGGAAGGCAAATAAAACTAAGGGTGGGACTATTTTTGACCATTAGAGATCCTGCTGGATTTAGTGTTAATTACCCAGTTCTCATCAAATCCCTCTTAGGGTCATTTCAAATTTCCTTGCCTGGATTTCCAGTGGCTTCCTTCCTTCCACCATAGAGCATCACTCCTTATATTTCACCCTCGACATTATGGCCTTTCTCTTTGTTCAGGGAACACATCAAAGCAGCACATTTCTGCAGACTAAGTAGGGGGTCCTCTTAGAAGGAGGTTTATACAGTGATAATGAGCCCCCTGGACCCTTACTGCTGTGATAAAGCTTGTACTGTGCTAATTAACTCATGCCTCTTTGTATTTTCAAATACATTCACATTTTGTCCTCCACAAAAGTCCATCCAAACTTAATCAGATGTCACACCCTTGAACATTTGCACCTAACCAGTAGAAACTTCTGAGAGGGCATCTGCGATAAAATAGAGACACTCTCCTTTTTTAATTTTCTGGGGGGAAGAAGGATGAAAAAATTCATCAAGTTTTTTTTAAGTTCCTTTCCTCAAGCCTTTAATTTAAGCACCAAGAAACCCTTCATTAACCAAGGTCTGGTTTGAACTTAGAATTTTACTGTTTTAACTGAAAAGTGTCATTCAAAGTCTAATTGGTGAAAACAAAATGGTATGTGCATATTCACAGCGGTCGATTTAACCTTCTATAAAGTTTTTAGAACTCATATTGAAGAAATGTCCTATTGGGAGAGAAGGGGAAAAACCCCTAATCAATCCCAGACCCAGCTATCATTGGGCATGTTCATGTTATTCACTGTAAGAATCAAATGACTCACACAACAATCAGACCTGCCCTCGCTGCCATTATCTCCAGAATTTCCAATCGCAGACTGCACCATGCTACAAACTATCAGCTGTGGAACTTGTACCCACCCCAAATTCTCCTGTCTCCAAGAAGTCTCGTCTTCCCTCCCTTTAGCCCCACAGTTAGATGTGTGAATGTAGATGTGTAGAACTAATGTTCTGACACACACCAATTGTACACCCTGTATTGCTTTTCCTACACAAGGGATATCATGTTAGCAGATTTTGGGGAGGGTTGTTTGGGTTTGGATTTTTTTCTTTAGTAATGTTGTACAGAATAAGCATTTTTCCATTAAAGTTAAGGATATTTTAGTATCTTACAAGTATTTATGTTGAGGCCTGAAAGACTATTTTTTATGGCAACAAACTAGAAGTCTTGGGTATTTATTCTTGGGTATTTTTTATGTACTTGAAAGGTTGTCCCATAAATATATTAACACACTACAAAGAGGTACCATTTTTAGACAGCAACTTCTACTTAAAATTTTTGTTTCCTGAAAACAGTCTGGTCTAAGAAACCAAACAGATGCCCCTTGTCTTCAAAGTCATTACTATTTTCCTACTCCAGTTTACCAGCTTTTCTGATACATGGTCACAGGTCATTGTAGTAATAGCCTTATTTAAATGCAGATACTAAATAATAGTAAGGAGGACAAGGGAATCGTCCTTGAGGATTATGAAAATGTACTTTGAGTCGGCTCTGAAGTGCAGCTACACAGTCGTGAACCAAAGATGATGTACTGCCATTTCAGTGGAATAGTCAGAGGAAATACACAAAGCAAAGCAAGCTTAACTTGATGGAAAAAGCAGCAAGAAATTTTCACATATAGTTGAGATAAAACCCAGGGCTTGCATTTCTCTGTGATGATACTCACAAGTGAATTAACCAAAATATTTTAAGTACCTTCTTAGAGGACCCCAAATTAAAAAATAGTGCAGCACTTCTACTTCTCAGATTCCTATTAAGTAAAATTTCTACAAAATATATAGAAGGCCTAAAGTCTGGATAGAAAACATTTGTGATGAACAGAGTTAGACTTTATCCTCAGGCTTTGCCATAAACATGTCAGACAAATTCCAGGAAGCATTTTTACGATTTCATATTTTAGCAGGAAAAAATGGAACTTGCTACAGACTTACATCAAAACCATTCCTTATGAAAACCTAATTCTACCAAAAAAGTAGACCAATCTAGATAATCAAAAGCCATATCTTGTCACATAAAGATTGTAATGACTTCTAGTGACTAGAGTGACTGTTCAGCACAGTCCTGGAACAGGCTGCCCAGGGAAGTGGTAAAGTCATCATTCTGGAATTGTTCAAAAAACAAGTAGATATGGCACTTAACAAATGGTTTAGTGGGCTTGGCGGTACGTTTGGTCAAAGGTTGGACTTGATCTTGGAGGTCTTTTCCAGCCTTAAAGATTCTGTGATTCTAAAATTTCTAAGTGCCCTTGCTGGTGTCCTCTGGGTCATCACTGAATTTTCTCTGCAAGTGCAACATTTTCTCTTGGAGGAGAGAAGATGCTCCAGCCACCCAAACTGAGACTGAGGACACAGTGTCCCTTGTGAGCTCCTCATGACTTGCTGTTGGGAAGGGTGAAGGGGAATAACTCAGATGCTGAGAGGAAGAGCAGCAGGGATGGGGAGGAGCAAGGACATGGCAACACAGATTTTGAAAGTGTGGGTGACTGTAAGCAAGAAAATACCACAGGAGCAGAGAGAGAAGGACATTAAAACTCATTTTTCTCAAAAACTCATGTACAGCTTGGCTGCGAGTGATCTAAGAGTGAGCTAGTGCTGTCTTGGGTATGAATACTGAGCAAGGAAACTGATTTTTGCTCTTTGAGCCTCACAGTACTTACGGAAGCCAAATTTCATTTGTTTGTGCATTTGTTTGTGTGCAACAAGATCACATCAAAGAAATACTGTTTTTTTTCCTACTGATTTCCTTCCTGTTGGAAGAAGTCAGACTTTGGCTGCTTGCAGTGGGTGACAGTTGTTCCAAATCTCTTTTTTCCTCGCTAGCTGCTTGGTCAGTGTATGTCTGACGACTGATGCATGTAAGATGAGGATTCAAATGCTATTTTCAGCATCCACCATCCGTTGGTTTTGAAGCTGCGCAACCATTTACATGCAGAAAACCTGGAATGCTTCCTCTTGTGTCATTTTCTTTGCACACAGCTATCCTGCATGCACAACACAGCTACCACTGGAAGCTGCAAGGTTTGAATTCACTCTTTCCTCTGCTCCAGACCTGCTCGTACTGCTTTGTCTTTCTAGGACTTGCCTACTCTTCTTGTAGGTAAAAGAAAGAATTAGAAATTTTGGGGAGAATTTTAAGATCTCTGAAAGGGAACATTGTTGCAAAAGCCAGCATACAGGTTACATTTAATTAAACGCTCCCAGCTCAGCTCCTTCTCAAAATTACTATTGTCTTCCATGCAGAAATTTCCTGGATTTCAGCAGCAGTGATTTTTATCTTTCTCTTTAAAGTTTGAACCTCCATCTCCTATATAAAACCACATATATATGTGGGTCAGAGGATGGGAAAATGATTGAATCTATTTTCTTTAGAAAATTATTCTTGCATTCTTACTCTGTGGATGGTGTCTGGTCTGCAGGGTTCTAGTTAGATGCAGGAGCATGCTTTTGAAGCAAATCATCCAATTGTCTTCATTTCCTTTGTTTTGGTTGATATCAGGGAGCAGTCTTAGGGAATATAAAATTAATTCCACTTCCAGTGAAAATTAAACTGGAAAATTAAAATTTATTTTCCTGAAGCCTCTGAGAAGAGGCACTCCTGGAGCCTATCTAACACAGTCCACAGCATCAAAGCAGAGACTTTCTGAAGTAAAACCTATGAAGTGTTTATACTGAGGACCTTGGATTCTCAGCACCCCTCGCTGTCCTTTGCAGAGCAGCTGATGTTGCGATACTGTATTGGCTAATGTAGGTGTTAGATTCTAGGCACAGAACAGTCCCCAGCAAGAAGCAAACTGGTAAGTGTTCCAGTGATGCCTGCTTTTGCTTTATCTACATCGTGACTTTGAAAATCACATGGCATGTGAAAACAGTTAATTTTGCATAAGCTATGCTAGCCAAATGCATAGCTGCAAAGATCACACATGTATTTGTGAGTCTCACCCATACAGTGAGCAACGACTTAAAATGTGAAAGGATTTTGCAGAACTGCTCAAACTTTGTATTATTATTGGAGACGAGTTGCTTGCTAGCAAACATTAGTCCTGGGCTTTGTGCCTTTTCTTCCTACTGGGATAACCATTTTGTTTTGAAATGTTATTTATTTGTGTGGGCAAAGCACTAGTTTGAAGTAATTACACTGGCATTCTTGTGTTGGTCTGGTTTAGATCTCTTCTAGTAAAGGGTCCTGGCACCTCTTTATTTGCACATGTTTGTCTACACAGGGAGATTGTTACCTTGAGTATGATGGTAGACAGTGCTTTGAGACCTTACTCTATGTGGCCTAAGACCATTTTAGACTAGTCAGGCAGTGTGAATGTATCTCCTGCTTTATCCAGGTGATATAAACAGCACTTCATCCTGCTGCAGTGACCTGGTGGTGCCCTCAAGCAGCAGAGCTTGCGGCTCAGTTGTAGTTCCCAGTCCTGAGTGCTTGTTCATTCCCATTTGCTTTCACATGTTCCCTCTGGCCTTCCACTCCCAGTGGCATCTGCACTGCTGCTTTTGTACAATGCTGTTTTAAAATGGGTCATGCAAGTGTTGGAGCTTCTAATGTTTGCTCTTGGAAAGCTTGATCAGCTCTTCAGTTCACAACACAGCTTGTGAACAGTGCTGTCAGCACAACATGGGCTGGGTGTTGTGATGTGGCTAGAATACCTTAAACTCCAAATAACCCTGAATAAATATCTTCTTGAGCCAGAGTTTGAGAATCTGGATTTAGGATTTCCCGTACGGGGAAGAGGAGTTTCTTATAGGCTCTTAACTGATTTTGAATAGGGAGTCAACAGATATCCAAGGGATTTCTATTCTGTGCAGTTCTGCCAGCGACTAGTGCACTTTGGTGCACACATGAGTGGTTCAGATTGTGTCAGAATCTGGAATATGGTTACAGTGCTTGACTTTGTTAACAAGTCACTGAAGCAAAAAGACCTGAACTTTCAACTCCTTTCTCTGTGTGTAAAGAGATATATATACACATACACACATATACATATTCCATTATAAAAAGGTCTAGGAAATTCTATGATGTAGCTGTTCTTAGAGATAATTAAGGCTTCAAGGTTAAATACTTGAAAATTAAACTCACAGTGTCAAACATACTGCCAGTACCCAACAGCAGAAATGTATGGCTCAGGTGAAAAGGGGACAGTGTTTTGCTAATTGTATGTTCTTACATATTTCTCTCCTGAACAAATTTCCTATAGAGATTGAAGAGGAAATGATGAATATAGCTCCTCTGTGGTCTTGTAACAGAGCACTCAGAAAGAGCTGGGGAAAGTTGCCATTTTTCTCCAGGGACAAGCAGAGTAAGATGAGTAAAGCTCTGTTCCAGCAATCCTCTTCTATGCTACCACGTTGCCCATTACAGGCACACCACATCTGACTAACAATGCCAAGGTCTTCTCAAAGTCTAAGAACTATCAGAGCCATTATGTGGACTTTAATTTGTTCCTCGTTTTCCCCAGATAGATCAAAATGTTGCAATTTTTTATGTATGAGGCATAGATAGAATTTCTTTTCTCCTTCAAGATGACAAGCCTTCCAAAAGAGGTCTCACTACCCTCAAATTTTCCCAAAGACAGAGGGTGGTCAGAGATGAGGTTTGTACAAGACCTGAGGCACTTGTTAAAGTGTAGGCTGTTCCAAATGACTTGGATAACAACATCCCCCAGATTGCTTCAAATTGCATGAATGCCATTGAGAAGATGGAGCGTCAATACAGAAACTTACAGACATGGAAGGGCACTGAGGTTGTCACCTAAATATAACTGGAACTCGGCGGTCCCATGATGTAATGGAGAGCACTCCAGACTCTGAATCCCAAGGTTGTGAGTTCAAGTCTCAGTAGGGCTGTCCCCTGGCAGTTCAATGCCTCCCTGCCATCCGATCCCATCAGATCTCGGATGCTAAGGAGGGTCAGCCCTGGTTAGTCCCAAGGACTTCCCTGTCACAGTCCAAGCTTGCTTGGCCGTGGCAAATGGACCTTAGGACTTAAATGGTGGGGCCAGTTCTGCACACGCTGTGCCTCACCTAAAAAATACACTGCGCAGGCTGGAAGGGCTCACCCATGTGGGGAGAGCCCTTCCCAAATCTTCGTTTGTGAAGTTTGGCCATATATAACTGGAACGGAAAGTGGTTTCAGTTCTTTCCCTTTAGAGGTACAGTAGATGAACATCTGGTTTCAAAAATAACCCACTAAGAAAAAATGACAGCACAGAGCAGGATATCATGATTTAGATGTGTACAGCTCTAGATTAATAATGAAAGCTACTGTTGAGCTAATAATTGCTCTCCTCTACTAACTCTTGGTAGTGATGTGGACTCAGTATAATGAGTATGGGTTTTATGGCTCACATGTCTCAAATCTCTGTTAAACCTGGTTATGCTTGGTAGTAGTTGAAAGGAAAAGAGGAAAACTGAATAATGTTTGTTTTGGCAGGCAAAGCATGATTTCATTTTTGCCAGGGACTGTGAAAACTTTTAAAACCAAACCTGAAGCTCATTTCGGTTCTAATTGTGTGTATTGCTCAAGTTACTATTAGGGAAATCTTATTGAAAAATGTAAAAGACTTTATTATAGACTATATAAACTAGAAATTAGTTCCAAGCTTTTGAAAAATAATTTGAGAATATCCACAAGAGTTCTTGGGGCACTACCATCTGCAGCCTTTCCTCACAGGGATATTATTAAAATGGGCTTTGCACAATACTGACTTAAGATTTTTAAATCATAAATCAATTAATTGCAACATTCTATGGAGTCTAATTTACTATATCAGATATTTAGACTTCTTTAGTATTCTTTGGCATAAGCATCATGGAATAGTCTGTTGGGTTTGCTGGAGCACACTGAACACTGCTCAGGCCAATGGTGACTGAGGCAGTAGTTGAATATGGCAAGTAGGATGAATCCAAACCACATATTTAAATGAGGAGAGCTTTTTAGAACTAAGAGTAGGTCTCAAACATCAGTAAGTAAAGACTAGATGGAGCACGTACTGAGGGGACTTGTATCATCATACCACCAAACAGTGTTAATACCAAAATTAATATTTTTAACAGAATGAACTTCAACTTTTTGGCACCTGGTGGAAATTTTTGGCTCATAGAAGCAATCTGAATTGTGTTCTTACATCACTGTTTTTTAAAAATGTTTTTTAAAGACCACAGATCTTGATCAATAAATCTGTCTTTAAAATTTTTCTTTGCTAACTTGAGGTTGTTGGGGATTTTTTTCCATTTTAAATCCTTGGTTAATATTTAGACCTGACCTTTCAAACAGAAAGGTAGCAAGCTCACTGCTTAAAGCACACATTGCTGAAACCCAGAGGAGATCAATTACCAGTTGTTTAGCAACCAAATCAACTCTAGTCAAACAGCTCTGATTTTCTAGTCCCATAGAAAATCAGATTCAGGAAATTTGATTCAGGAAATCAAATGACAGAAAAATATTGCTATTGGATGAGGGAAACATTTAAAATGCACTTTGGATTTTTGCACAGTTTTGTGTTTTCATATTCAAGAGGTTTGCATTGTCTTCCTAGAAAATTCTATGTGTTTCCTTAATAATGTAGCAAGCCTCAACCTGCTGTTCTGTCAGCTGTCACAGTAAGATCAGTGTTCTTCCATTATTTATTTCTAATACAGACTATTCTTACCACACACTTTTTTCCACAATCCTTTCCAGTTCCTGCTGTCAGTGTTGTGTTGGCTGTAGGATGTAAAATACCAACAGTATTTTTTGTTGTGTCAGTTTTCTTCCTGATTCAAAGTTTTTAGTATCTTCTCAGTATCTCAGCAGGCTCAGCAGAGCACAGATTATCACATTACAAACTTAATACAAGTAATACAGACTTGCATGTCCTGTGTGTTCCAGTGGTTCTCTGATACTCAAATAGCATTGCCTAGTCACATTGAGAAAAGGTTCAAAGAGAACTGACCCTCTGAAACATTAAGTTCTGTGTGTTGTGTGGGTTATATGGTGTGATACGTTGCACACTGATGTGAGGGGTGGCCAGGCTCTGCTTGAGCAGGTGAAGGAGGGGCTGGCAACACTCCAGGATCCTGAGGGTTGGGCTTGTGATAGTTTGTGGCAAGGGGCTCAGAGAACAGTTTATATCTTACCTTCAGGGCAGATTTTCAACATGCACATCAGGACAGCAACCACTAGGACAGTTGGTTTTGATGTGGTGTGTGTAGCCAAATGGATGTTGCATCAAACCTTGGCATGCTTGAAGTGGGTATTTTGCTGTTATATGTTGTAGATTATGATTGTACATGGAAGTTGCCCACCTGCTGGCTGATAAATCACTGACTGTGGTAGCATCTTGAGCCTCACTCAGCTGTCAAAAGAAGCAAAGAAAATGAGCACTGGCTGGGAAATTGTTAAGCCAGGGGTAAATGCTGGCCCTTGCAAGTCTCTGTCCCAGTGCAGTCCTAACACTGTTCACAAAAGTCCTTCAGCTGTAGGTGACAGATGGGACAACTGAACTTCACCTTTCAGTTAGAGACAGGCTGGTAAACAGAGTGACAGTGGCTTGCCTTCCACCCTTCATGGGCTGATTATGTATTTTACATCCATTAAACATCCCAATCTAAATGGAATTACCAGTAGTTGTGTCAGGTCTGTCCTAATCTCTTAATCCAGAGGGTTGACTGGTTCCAAATAGAACAAGAGTCCAAAGAGATACTTTAATATTAGACACTTTCTAATGCATTTATTCAAGAGGCTGATTTTATTTTGCATTTGAATGTTTAGGAAAGTAGATGGGCTGGTGATGTGACTGTAGACTACTTTATTCGTCCCATGAAGACCTGCCCTAAGCAAATAATGAGATGGCAGTGAGAAGCGATTAGAAGAGAACTGTTTTTCGTCAGAACAGTTAACTGTTAACTGTTCTAACAGTTAGAACTGTCAGAACTGTTGTGAAACTCACACCTCATTTTCTCAAATATTCTTGGAGCTTCCCCTTTTGTTTATTTTTACAGTTTCAACCCTTTTTGTTTGACTTATGGCATTAACAGCTGTTGGAAATGTACACAGAAGAGATTGCTGCTGCCTTTTGACTCATGCAGGAAGGTCATGATGCAAAACCTTCCCTGGTAGGGAAGGAAGGTGGGGAGTGGTTTTTGATTATTTTTAATGATAACATTGCTGGGTGAAGATATGAAAATATTTGTTCTCAGTCTTTGATCCAAGTATCTTGCCAATCAGCAGCCCTACAGACAGCTGTTAGGAAAACAGGTAGACAACAGAGCCCTATGTTATTCTGTTTATCTTATAGGAATGTAAAATCTTATTTCCCAGAGAGCAAGAAGCAAATGATAGCAGGTAGCATTTTTTCTTACTGATTCATGGCTTCCTCTGACTGGTGACTTTGCCTAAAAGCTGCCCTCCAGACTCTTCCTCAGTGCAGAAGAGCCCACCTATTTGCATGAGCTCAGTTTCTCTCCAGTTATGTGTGGTGCATGGTGGTTTCCCCTTTGTCCAGGGATCTCATTCTACAGGGAAGCTCCATTCTTGGTCTCCTCCACAGGAATTGTGGATAAGAACTTAAATGTTCCTCTTTTACTCTCCAAATAGTGTGTAAAGTATGTAAAAATTCAGTGATGTGGCATTAATGCTTCAATATACTTACTGGGAAGGAGGAAACTGTCACCAGTTGCATGGAATTTGGAAGAAATGGCAATGAAGTCATACTAGTTAAAATTTTGGGGGGCAGTAGGGTTCTTGTTCCTACCCAAAGCATAAAAAAGTTAGCCGACATTCCCAGGATCAAAACATACTGGGTTCTCTTAGCACTTGTGGAAGATCTCAAGCAACAGTCACTTTGTCATATTTCCTTCTCCCTTTTTATTTAAGCTATTGTAAGCCTCCATTCCTGCAGCACAGGTCTAACTGGGGATCCAGCACTTCTGGTTCCTGAAATGTTATGATCCTTTACTGCCAAGTGAAAGAAGCATATACAAAAGGCTGATGTATTTTTTTCTTATAAACACAGAGACAGATTTACAAAATTTTGACTCCTACAAGATTTTCAGATCTGGTGTGTTCTACAAATAATATGCTGGTGATTGGTTGTAATTGGGTTTTTGCGGGTTTTTTGGGTTTTCTTGGTTGATTGGTTGGTTTTCTTGTTTTGTTGGTTTTTGTTTTGGTTTGGTTGGGGTTTTTTTGTTTGGTTGTTTTTAGTGGATGTTTATTCCAGAAATGATGTAACAACCCTTTCAAAAAATTATATAAAATCCATTCCTTGCTTCTTTCAAAACATACATCTTAAATTATGGTTGTGACATTCCAGAGGAGATTTTTGATCCAACAGTAGTTCTGCATCTTGATCACCTTTCACCTGTGACCTTTAGATTTCTTATGACTTGTGACCTGGTTCCTAATCAAGAAGTCCTTCCAATGGATGAGTTTTGGATCAGCTCCAGGCCCAGATGTTCTGGAGCCATGCTGCTTGGAAGCTGGACAGTACCCTGAGAAGATAAACCAAGCTGGTCTCTGCATGCCTGCCCTAGGTAGATAACTCCTAGAGAAAAATTGAGAAAATCACCTCCCCTTTACATTTGTGAAGAAACCTTTCATCATGGAATCCAAGAGGTCTTCAGACACATATGTTACAGCAGGTCTTGTGAACCAGTTGAGAGCTGCAGAAGCCCAGGTGCCCTCTGATGTGCTGCAGTCAGATGGATAACTGGTTACAATTACTTACTTTGCATAAATCATATCCTGTGCTTCTCCATCTCTTTTTCTGCTGATGCTTGCAAGTGTGTGTGTAGCCATAGTAAATCTCCTTTTAAGCCTTTGTCTTCTCTGACAGAGTGTTTCTTTACAGCAAGATAAATACCATCATTGATTATTTTGCTTTACAATCCTTAGTGAGAAATAAAACAGTGATGATAGTTACCATGGGGCAGCAGGATGAGGTCAGCACTGTGCATCCTGCCTGAGGGTGACCTCACCTAGCTGCCATCAGGATCAAATTATGTTGTCTTAATTTCACTAGGCTTTTCTATCACAATTTCTTATCAGACAATTCTACAGCATATACTATCTAGGGAAGGAAGATCAGTGTATTGAAAGACTGAACACTACTTTGTATTTCCCACCACTCCTACACTTCCCAATACTCCTACACGCTCCACTCTGAGTTTTCCATTTGCACTGTTCTCTTCTCTTGACCTTCCTTTTGCCATCTGGAGTAACACTTTCCTTTACAGTAACCTTGAAGGGAGATTTCCTTATCTGCATATATGACTAATCGGTAAGGTCTTATGATTATTATAAAGCAATTTGTTGGAGGTGGGAATTAGAGCATGAAACAGGAACCAAGGAAGCCAGATTTGCAGTTCTTGCTCTGCTAATGACTGATTAGATATGGCCTGCAGCAAGTCAATTTGGCCTTGGTTTTCAGATGTGTTGACTTAATTTTCAGTCTTTCGCCTCCAGCTTTCTTTTCCTCCTTATTTTGGGGGGAGGAAAGTGCCCACAGTATGTGAACCTGCTATTTCATTTTGCATCCAAATATGTCTCAGTCTGGCAAGTCAGAAGTACAAATTGTTTTTGGAAATGGGGACAGTGTAAGTAATGTTCCTTTCCTATCATCACACTGAGGATGAGCTCCTTCTTACAAAGTATTATGGGTGAATTAATGCACTGTGTGGCACACAGTTATGTTCTGAGAACTTGATTGTAATGAATATTCCTGAATTTGTTAAAGAAGCAATCAAGTGTGGAAGAAAAACAAGGTTAAATACAGAGGAGTACAAATAGGTAAATTCAGAGGTAACTCAGTATGAAAGAGTGGAAGAAGTAAAATCCCTGACAGCTGCATTTGTGAACTTCGATTTTACCGAGTTCTTTATATTATTTTCCCTACAATTAGCAGATATAGCTAGAGACAGGAACAATTTATTGGAGTGAATGAATACAGGAAGTGTTTTGGAAATACACAGTATCCATATTTACAGTTGTCATTAGGCAGCTGCTGTCTGTTTGAGAACTGTCCCTAACACTACTCTCCGGGGGTAGGTCAGAAATCCCCTCCTTGGCTGAACTATCTGAGATCCTGTGCTCCATCTCCCAGCAGGAACCTCCCAAGCTGTGCCAGGCTGCACAGCTCCCACAATTTCCCCTGCAACAACCTGCACCCCATGCTGCCATGTCCTTCTGCCCAATGCAGGAGTAGCCCACCACATGTGTACATCCCCAAAGGTGGGGCTGGAGAGAAGAGGGACCTTCGCTGCTAGGGAAAGAGGAAGAGAGAAACAGGAAAAGGACAAGAGGGCCTGATACAAGCCATCTGGATTTTTTATTCTTGATTCCCTCTGTGTCTCATCAAGCTGTTTGGATGTTCTAGAGCAGACCCACTCCTGGGGATTCTTGAGAATCATGGCATTAGGTTAGACAGTGAAAAAGGAGATGTAGGGTCCAGAAGAGTCAGTGAGAGCAGAGTTTTGCTACAACAGATCCAGTTTCATTAACAGTTTGTAAACATCTAATAACCATTCCTTCTTTTTCTTTAAAGTGTCCTCAACTTGCAGTTTTAAGCCTTCTTTGGACTGAGATTGCCTGATGGGGAGTCAGCTCAACATGTCCCAGAGCTGGGGCAGGAACTGCCCCACATCCCGAGCCTTGGGGCCTCTGAAGTGAGGGAAGTACACGTGCCTCCATCCCACCCACCCTCAGGCTATCTGAATTTTAAGATGGGTTGGCTGTGGTCCAGTGGTTGGCAGCATTTCATACACAAATCCTCTAGACTGTGCTAAAGCACTCTGCATAAAAGCAGTCTTATTTTACACTCTCCTCCACACTTTTGTTTAAGTCACCTGTGGCTTTTGGCTGCTATTAAGAAGGAAAAAAATCTGGCAGTTCAGATTTGGAATTTCACTGGTTACTTCCAGTAATTATCTCCATGCCACAGATATGCTCTTGATGCCAGTTTTAGGAAAACCTTCCACCTTTGTGACGTCTGGGTGAGGAAATAAATTCTTTAGGAAACTGCTTTTGTCCAGGAATAGCCCCTTCTTTACAAATGCTCTCACAGTGATCTTTCACGAAAGGTTGTATTTGAAATTTGAAATATGCTGATGTGCAAATCATTTCAATAGCTGACGTGCAGGATCTGTTGGCAGGGCTGCTGCAGGCAGTTTGCTCTGTTTCCAGCCGACTGGTTCATTTTGGCAGCTGCACACTTTCTGGCCCAAATGCCTGCAGCCTTTTGTCCAAGTTAGGAGCTAGACAAACTTTACACACTGTCCTGTAACTGCACCTCAGCTTATCATCTACACAAAGAATTAGACTTAAATCTTGGGCTGCCTTTGCCTCCCAAAGTTATGTGAAATGGACTCAGTAAAGCTGGGTTACTCATGTACACTATTGCATGTGCCTGCTGGAGCCCCACCAAGGAGAGGGGTGAATCATTGTGTTGCCTTGTAAGGATATCTGCCCGACTGCAGCGCTGTGGTGAGCACTGCCAGCCACCCTGAGCAATCACAGGAGGCCTTTGAAAGCAGCCCAGCACACAGGGGCAGGTCCTCCTGAAAGAGCAGATGCTGAAGCAGATGTCAAGGCCACATCGAGGACTGCTGAGTGCAGCATGGCGGGGTTGTGGCAGGAGATTGTTTCCAGGACATGGATGTGAAATTCTTAGATATGGCTTGCAGCATTGGTGTGTCTCTCTGTTTCAAATCCTCATAGCCCTGCTGCAAAATTATTTTTAGAAGTTTTGTTGAGTTTTCATAAGTTAATTTGAAAGCAAATCTTTTTAAAAAGTCATTCAGACCCAAACAAAATGAAGGTAGATGCCCTAATGCATACAACAAAGGGCATGAGCTTTTTAGCATTGTTCTGCTGCTATTGTAAGTGATGTTTCTGACATATTTTGAGGTCTGCAAGTAGACTGTAAGTTCACTGACCACATTCTGACCTTGAGGTCCAACCCATCTTTCAATTATCCTGTGACCCTGCTAATTTGGTCACATGTCAGGGAAGGGGAGGAGCACCTGCAGTGTTATATTCCCTGCACGTATGGACATACATCTGTACATTTGTTGAGTCTCTTTGGCAGTGGCACTCCAGGTCTGGCACTCCAGGCACCAAGTGCAGACATGAAGACACAGCACTGCCCCACGATTATGTGGGGGTCTGGTACTGCTGCTGTGGAACAAGAGGTAGAGAGTAAATGATAGAGACAGTGTATGGCTGATGGGAAAAAGCACTGATCCACAGAACTCAAAGGCAAGATGTGAGGAACAGAGACCATCTCTTTTAAAACAAAAGTCATGCACTGTTTGTGCCGGATGCAGTTTTTTAACAGGTGACATTGATGTGATTACCTTTGTAATCACAGCTACACAGACAGATCTGGGATCCAGTTGGTAAATGGCACAAAAGAAAATGCTTGTGGGTCATGCAGTCAGGCACTTTGTGCCCCAGAGTACTTTGTGTTCCTCTCCTACATGCAGCTTTCCAATCTCTGACCAGTGACATCTTACCTTGGTATTGCTACCCTGTTATCCTCTCAGGGACCCCCATTACGCCTGGAGGGATGGCTCAGCTGACGAGGCAGCTGCTGTACTATGGCAGATTTCAGCCTGGTGCTATTAAGCAAAAAATATAAAAAGTAAAAACTGGTTCCAGTTTATCCTAACCGTCTAAGCCCCAAGTCGGGACAGTTCAGCAGCTGCCTTACAAACAGCTGAGCTGCCTGTGCAGAAGAACTGGGAAATTCTGAGAGGGACAGGTCAGGTTGATAGTCAAGGGGCAGGAGTACTTGTGTCATACCTCAGTTTCTAGATGCAGAGGTTGCTTGGCACATTTCAGCATAGCCAAGGAAATTGGAATTGTGGGAGGTGTCTTTGTGAGTCTGTAACAGAGCATTTCTATGTCAGTGACAGAAAAGAGAACATGTTGAAACAAAGTGGTCAAATGTTGTAGGAAAACAGCTATATTTAGCTGCTCTAAAAATTGCTCAGCATCGGACATGAAGGAAATGGCTGTGGCAACCTACACTCCTCCAGTTTCACCTGTTGCAGTGTTTCTTAAGCCTAGAAAATAAGTAATATAGCAGTTAAAACTTTCCCAGAAGAGGTGTAAACAAACTACATTCACTTGCTGAAACAGCTATTGCTGAACTATGAATTGACCTTGAGCTGTGTCAATTTGCTGTAATGCAAACCATCTGCATGCTGAAACAATTAAAGCCTTCACATCTCCTAGGAGTTTCCTTCCTCCGATTATAACTTATGTGCTGTGGTAGAAGCACAGAGGTAAACAGCTAGTTAGCATGGCCCTCTGTGTTTGTGTGTCTGTGTAATTTTATGGTGCAGCACATTCAAAACCATTTTCATTTGAAGTAGCAATCAGCTTTCAAGTAGAAAATACAGCATATGCTTGGTACCAAATGCTGGAGTCAGAGCTTGTAAAACAGCCTGAGTTAAGACACATCTGCTTTGCCTCTTCTGCTTCCCTTCCCCCAGCTTCTCTTTTGGATGTATCAAGATTTCATAAAGCGCAGGTCGTGCTGGAGAGGCAGTGCTTAAATACAGACCACTCCTCTGCATGTGACTAACTGAAACCCACCTGCCTTCTGCAACAGTGCACTGAGTCTGGAAAGAAAGCCCTGGACAGTAATTACAAGATTACAAGTGTTTTTATAAAAATCTTACTTTACAACTAGTTCAGGTTCCAGAAGCTCAGAGTTTATAGCTCTTTAAAGCCTTAAAAAAATCAATCAACAGCCATGGCATCAGAGCTTGGACATTGCTGGGGTGGGAAAATGCCAGAGTCATTGCTTTGTAGAACCTCTGTACAATTTCCTATGTCTCACAATTGGCAAAATTTCATACTAAAATCTTTGCACTATAAAACCTCTTTTTACACATTCTGCCATAATTTCTCTCCATCCAGATGATAACAGCATTAAAACCTCAGATGCTCCCTTTTCAGATCCCAGGGAAGAGTAATCATGCAAGCTTACTAAAGTAAGAAAATATTTTACTTTTGTAAGAGCAGAGTGGCTTTTTTTCTGATTTTAGAAAACAAGTTTTGAAAAAAGTTTTAGAAACTTATTTTTAGAAAACAATCTTAACTTTCTAGACAATGTAAATACAAGTAACAACTGTAAAATAAAAATAATTAAATATTTCACTCCTAAGGTTACATCTGAAAAATAATGAGTAGATGCAGCACAGCTTCTGAGAGAGCCATGACTACTTGTCTCTGTGGCCAAAGGCTTCCATTCCAGGGAGTGACCTCTGGCTTCAGGCCAGGTACTGTAAAGCAACTCAGGTTCCACGTTTCTCAGAGCAGGGTGTGTCCTACACCCCTGTACCTATGGACTCGAGATATGGCATGTGTGTTTTATCTGTTCAAACTGCCTGGAAAACGTGAGGGGAGGCTGAGTGGGTGTCACTGGCTGGGACAGCGTAAGAGGATGGTGAAATGCAGAGGAAGACTTGGAGGTCCACACTGCCATGATGATATGATTTCTGTTGCTGACTACCCTTGGAAGCACCTCTGGGGTTTGTTTTGAAGGAAATGTACTAATTTGCTGTAAAAGAGGGCCCATAAATGAACTAGCATGTGAAATAAGACTTTCAGAACACCAAACCCTGGGACTGAGCTTGGCAGTGTTGGTTAGTCCTGTAAATTCTAGGTCATATATATGTTATGTATCAAAGGCTATCTATAACAGATGAAAGTATATCAATTGCTAGATTTACAATTTCCTTTGTGACCTGAGTACTGACCCATGTCTGACCTCTGCTGCAGGCCAAACAAGTAATGATGGTCTTGGTCATCTGCACTGCATATGGAGCTTGGGGGCACATGTTAAGCTCAAGGCAATCAGTCATGAAGAGGCATTTCCCATCTTTGAGACCCAAATATATCCCCTTTATGTTTTTTTGTTTGGTTGGGTTTTTTTTAAATAACATCAGCGTGGGGGGTTGTTAATGAAACAGATAAAAGTAATGTCAAGTTCCCTGCATCAGCCAAGAGCTCAGGATCTGACCTCCTGACCTGTTGCAGAACCAGACGTGGCAGCCAGCACAGGCATAAATAGGTTCTTTCCCTTGGGGTGGGATGGTGCTCCTACTGTATTTAAGTGCATATGTTGGATTTTTTCCCTCT
>VWZD01012782.1:548698-560706 GCA_013396695.1 Sakesphorus luctuosus | reverse complement strand
ACCGTAGAAAATGTTTTCTAGCTTAACTACAGCTGCTGAATCCAGAAATGATTTGGGAAGAGCAAAAACTTCTACTTCAGGGACTATGGGCTATAATCCTTTGGTTTATGTCATACAGGATTCTTTCTACCTTTCAAAAACACAACTATAATGTCTTAGCCCTGTTTCAGGCAATGGGAAATCATCCATTGAAGCTGTTGTACTTCAGNCAAGAAAAAAAACTCAGTGAGAATGGCTGCAATAGTTAGAGAAGGACAGGTTACTGACTAAATCATATTTCAAAACCACAGTATAGACAATGAATATCTAAACACTGATTCATCTTGGTTTCTGTAGCATAGTCCCATAAGAAACTATGTAAAGTGGATCCCTACTGTTATACATTATCCAGACATATGTTTATTGCATGGACCTCCTTGATCTATGGAGTTTTCTCTTACTTCAGCTCAAACTACCCTTGTTTTTTTTCCAACAACTAGTAATTTTTCTGATTTTCTAAAAAAGATCTGAGCCATGTATAAAGCAAAGCTGAGAAAAATAACATACAGCTCTTTTCCTGTTTGCTTGTTATATTTACTATTGCAAGAAAGCAAGTTCCTGATGCAATCCCCAACTGAAGAAGTGAGTAGGACCTTGTACTCTTTTATGAGTATCAGTGTTGAATGTGTCATATGCTACAGCAGGTTGCCTTCCCTGTTTTTGTTTGTATGACACTCACCCATTCCACTGTGAGCCCTTGCATATGCTATATGAAAAATTGCAAAGTTATAATGAATCTATTCTGATTATACTACAATTCAAATATATAAATGTATAAATTATGTACAAGAGAAAACCAAGAAGGATTATTAGATAATCTACTGTATCCCATATTTCTGTGAAGTATACAAATGCTAAACCCTTAACAAATAGCAACTTGTCTAGTTAGGAAAAGCTATCACCACCCCTATTGTTTCAATTAAAGAAGGTATTTTTCATTTCCCTTCTGAAATCACCTTGCTTAAAATGATTGGAATAGAATGTCAGGTGCATTGGCCTCCTGAGACAATCCACTGAGATTTTATCAGCATGAAATGCTATCATCCTTCTGTAGGTACTATGCCTACTGAATCCCTTCATCACTATTTCTGAAGTGTTCCAATTACACAGTGTCAACTTCTCCTTGATTCAACTTTTCCATGAGGGTTTGTTGGGGGTTGTTTAGTGTTCCCAGGCAGGGATTGGGCTGCAGAGAGCAAATGCAATTAGTTGATTTGTTAAATGGGTGATGATGGCTGAGATATGAGACTTTAAGTAAGCTGTTTATACTATTAGCTGAGTGCCTTATCTGTTATTAGGCTCTTCCCCATGGATAACCTCTTCTCCTTCCTGATGCAGGACTCTTTTTGCAACATAACCAGGCTCTAGTGGGAGCTAGAAGTTGTTTTCCTGCTTTAAACTTTGGCGTAAAATGCATTCCTATTGGTTGGGACTGTGGTTACAGTTAGGCAGGCCTCACAAATCCTGAAGCAGGGCTCTAAGCAGTATACTGTGATGTAAGAAGCATAAGTCTTTTTATGAGGAGGTAATATAAGACAATTGAAGGCTTTTTGAGTGATGAATAATCCTAAAAATAATGAAGCCTTATTCCTGGAATCAGATACCCATCTGAGAAAGCCACTATGTATTTGTTTAGCTCATGCAAAAATCCAATTCTTCTGGTGAGAGTGCAACTGCAATGTTTTAATCACAAAGGCAATGCTTTGGTTATCTCAGGCATGTATCTAGGATACCCTGGTGAGGTAAGTGAAATATGTGGGTACACTCAGGAATCTGAATTTCACTCACATGCCTCTGGAAGCTGGTAAGTGTTCTTTGAACCTTGCCCCAGTTGCTTCACACAGCACACTGTAAATTATTTACCAGGATTAGCTTTGAAAATGTCCCTAAACTTAAAACTCATTAGGAGAGGTGCAACAAAAAAAGGGTAATTTTCAACAAAATGGCAGTTTTATAAATTATACTCTTAAGAAGCTGCAGGCTTTTATATGCACTATCATGTTTAATGCTTAGTTTGGCTCTGGCTCCTCAGGCAGCATTATAACAAATTTTTCTGGGCAGTCACTGTTGCACTTTTCTCATCTGCTTAGCCATCTGGGTCCTGTGATGGCATATGCATGGTATATCATAAAAGTTCCTGGCCTTTTCTCTGAGCTACCACATGCGGGGCTGGGAAGCCAGTGGAGGAAACAGTGTGGTGGAAATGTTTGTAAAACCACTGGGCAGCAACTGCTTTGTGCTGCTAAAGAGTTCTGCTGCAGCTGGAAGAGAACAAAGAAAGGAGCTGACATTTAATCACCAGGGAAGAGAGGGAAATGAAGTAACTATGGAAGGGCACAGTTGATATTTCCACTCACAGTTCTGGCAGCAGGCAATCTCATCTGAACGGTATTCTCTCCATTAATAGACTACCCCAGGAAAACAAAGAAAAAAATACTGTGAAAGATGTTAGCAGAACCTGACTGCGGCTGACTCCAGAGTGGATGAGTCCAATATCTAGATACTTGAGTGTCAAGGAGATGAAGGCTGAACCCACAGTCCTGGTGCTCACAGGGCTCTACCTGCACACATCCCTGAAGCCCACATCTCTCTTTAGCCACAGCCCGAGGGGTTCTGGCAGCTATTATGGGCAAAAATGTACCATGGGAACACTAAAAGGCTCCATGATAAGATTGGCCTTCCGAACGCCCTGGTGGCCCATTATAGAGACTTGTGGAGCACATGAGATGACTTCCCAGAGGAAGCACCAGATGACATACTGCCTGTAATGAGAGTCATTTGGGAGCCTTTCAGAGTGTGCTGGTTTTGATAGGGTAGAGTTAATTTTCTTCACAGTAGCTGGTATTTGTCTTTGTTTTCTATTTGGGCTGAAAAGAGGCATTGATAACAGGGATAGTTTAGTTACTGCAATGCAGTTCTCACACAGAGCCAAGGCCTTTTCTTCCTCTTACCTCACCCCACCAGCAAGGAGGCTGTGTGTGCACAAGGAGTTGTGAGGTGACCTAAACTGACTAGAGGAATATCGCATAACCATATGGCATCAAGCTCAGTTATAAAGAGGAGAGAAGAAGGAGGAAAAGAGCAGGTGTTCAGAGTGGTGGTGTTTGTCTTCCCAAGTCACCCTTACATGTGATGGAGCACAGCTCTCCTGGAGATGGCTGAACACCTGCCTGCCCATGGAAGCAGTGAATGAGTTCTTTATTTTGCTTTGCTTGTGCATACAGCTTTTGCATTCCTTATTAAAATGTCTTTATCTCAACCCATGAGTTTTTTCACCTTTATCCTTCTGATTCTCTTTGCCATCCCACTAGGGGGGAAGGAGTGAGCAGCTGGGTGCGATTGAGTTGCCAGCTGGCGTTAAATCACAGCAAGAACCAATGGATGGGGCTGTCTAACTACAGGCACCTTTGGCTCCTGGCTAGTGACTAACTTTTCTTATCAAACTGCCTGTGAGAGATAACTAGTGTGTTACATACTAACCTGTGCCTGAGCTGCGAGTGCCATAGGCTGCCATGTTCCCTGCTAGAAACAGGTCCCCTATCACAACATGCCATGCTTTATATATACATGGTCTTCAATACTTTCAATTTAGAGGTCCTAAATATGGTGAGATGGGATAAATTAATTTCTACTTGGTGAATTAGTCTACTGGTATTGACTGACTTTTTTTTTAACCTCCTGTTTGATGAATAATTTAAGTCAGAATGCCCATTTTTGTAAGTGCTTAGTGAACTGGACTAGAGTGCCAATCTGGCTGAAAAGCAACCTGCCTAAAGCAAATCAGTCAGGGCAGCTCCTCATTCTGACTTACCAAGTAACCACATAAACATTTGTGCCAGAACAATGCAAAAGGTAATTTGGGGACAGAAATGAGTGGTTGGGTTGGTTTTTTTCTTACCAGAAATTCTGGTTTATGATCATCTAAAAAATGTGCTGAACTGTAGCCTCCATTGCTTATTGTGCTTTCAGCACAGACCCCAGACTGTTGGGACTTTTTTGACCACAGCCTGAAAACTACTGCCCTAAGTATAAAACCAAAGCAATGGCATGTCCTTGTGCTCACTCTGACTCCCTGTGAGTAAAATACCTTGCGATAAACTACTCCACGGAGGGTGTTTCTCGTGGATAAGACTTTGTGTGAGTACTATCTGGGTTGTACTTTTAGGGAGCACAAGCACAACTGATATAAAAACTGTCAAACACAGTGACCCCTGCAGCAAGAGAATTGTTCCAAGAGCATGGTTCTGTGAGGCACCACTTTATGATACTCATAAAGTACTCTCTTATTACCCATTACATTCCACAAAAGAAGGAGAACTCTGTGCTGAAAACTGGAGGAGATATCTCAGTTATAGCCAGAGACACCAGGGTGGTTAGGCAGACAAGGAACAGATCCAGGTTTTCAGGTTTTTGTGTCCATCATCTGGAGAGATTGCTCCTTCCTCAATTTCTGAAAAACACTTAGCAAGAAATAAAAGACTTTGTAGAAGTAAGATGTAGGGTGTTTAGCCTTGATAGATGCAGTCCTGAAAAATCATTTAGTGTCATCTCCAAACCATCACTATTAGTATGCTACTAAATGATCATATGCCCACCCAAAAGCCACTTGTATAAGTTGTTTATGACATAGTTCTGCCACCTTTGCTCATGCTGACTGTGGCTTTGCTCTGCCAGTACCCATCCCCACAGACTCAGAGGTCTTCTTGCAGAATTAGAAGCCCCTGATTTCCTGATGGGTCAAGTTGGCAGAATCAGGAAGGGCAAGGGGGAAGAATATTTCCTCATTTCTGATGCATTCCTGAGTTTGAGTATGCCAACAGATGGAGTGGGGATTAGTGATAAAATAATGTAGCCTCTTAGCTTATGTAAAAAGCAGTCTCAGAGTGCTGTGGATTTTCTGATGACTCATTAAATGCACTCATGCAAAAGAAAGGATGCTTACAGCATAAGTAAAACACTCATCTTCAGTGAGTGTTTGCCTTTGATAGATAATGTCGGGGTGATGTGTACATGTTTAGAGAAACATGCACAGAAATGTTGAAAAAGAAATAAAATCTGTTACTTGTTCTTTGTAATCCAGCCTGAAATTCTAGCTGATGATGTGTGGCAGGAGTTACTACTGCTCACTGCGTGTTTCACATCCCGCTGAGGCTGTTACATGGCTTTTTGCAGACTGACATATGTTCCCTCCGCCTTCGCTCTGAAGCAGCACTCATGTGGCTGTGGCTGGCAAACCACACAGAGCAGCGCTCTGCTCCCACTGCACAGCAGGATCCACAGAGCAGGGGAACTGTTGCTGCAGTTTGGAGCTGATCTGTGGCTTGAAGTCTTGTTGTGCTCCTTGCCAGTGTCTGTTACACCAGGGACCAAGCTCATGTAAGTGGACAGGCTGACAACCTCAGTTTCTGAGTATGCAGGTAAAATGCAAATTAAAATTATTATCTTTACCGGTAAAATATACACAGTGAGGGGCCAAATGAGGGCAATATTTAGCATTAGATATTCCTACCATTCCTATGCTATTCCTCTCCCTCCTTCTCCAGCCCCTAAGCTAGGTGGCTGCCTTCAGTTTTGCTTGCAGGGTTCTTTGAATCTCCTTATGAACCAAGGCCAATGACCGATATGGGTGAAACATGTCTGGGAAAAGGCAGGATCTTTCTGTATTTCAGTAAGATTATTTCCTTGACTTGAAGCACAGTGGCAAATGCCTTTTAATTAATTTTGTCAGGAAATGAGTCCTTATTCTCAATCTGCAAAAACACTAAGGTCTTATTGCTCTGAACCAAGATAAGAGCACTCTATACAAATGCTGCCTGGTTGTCTCAATGCCTACATTTCCTAGCTAAGCTTGCACTGACCACTGCAGCGAAGCACTACTGCTGGTGGCAACACAGATGCTATACTGATGGTACCAGGATACTTCCTCAGGGTTTGAGGTGTTCTTTTGTGCTTAAAGAGATACTGTAAAGATGTGAGTCTTACACACCTCCATAGCAGTGGATTTCATATGTGAAGCATGAATTACAGGGCTAGAAGCCAGATGAGTTGAGGAGCCCTGTTATGTAGAAGTAAGGCACAGTTCTGTCACTGCACAAGCAGTCGGATCAGTTTGTGTTTGTGACACTGCCTGTGGTCAGTTTTCTCTATAGATATCTCTGAATTTTAATACAGCACCAGTGTTGTGATTTGGTCATCTTATATTTGCTGTCTGTCTCCCACTATTCTTAGGAGAGATAGAAAGGCTGTAGTATTTAGGAAAAATGGAAGAATAACAATAAAATCTTCAGATTCAAAAAGCTCACTTAATTCTTTTTCTCCCTCACATACACACACCAATTGAACTCAGTAAGTTCCCTGATTATTCTTTTAAATAACAGCATTTGACATGTTTCCCTGAAGGCTATGTAACAAGTGTGGCTTTTCAATCAGAATAGTGTCATTAATGGATTAATAGCTGCAATAATGCATAGAGTAGCATTAACGGGATGGGTGAATTTAGGCAAAATGAACAGTTTTGCCTTTGTTCATCCACCTTTTGTAGCTTAGATTTTTTTAATGGTTAGACAGCACATGGAAAAACACAATTCTTGACCCCATTCTCACTGTATTTTTCTTTCCCCATGGCATTTTAATTTCCAGCTCTACTCTGGTTTATCATCCTTCCTCTTATGATATATTTCTTCATGAAAAAGAGAACAAACAGCCCTTTACATATCCTGGTGGTGTGCAAAAGGAATAGCCCCACTCAATACTTCCCCCCATGATGCCTCTACAAACCAAGCAAGTGTATTCTCTGGTTGTTTATATGTTTATCATGTGCATTTTGTAGAAATAATGAGGGAAGAGGAGAAAGGCCTATTTCAAAGCACTGGATTGAACAGCTCACTACTACATTAACTTGAGGACTGCAGGAAGAAGTGTGAAGCAAACCCCTTTCATGCAAGCAAAACTGTGTTTCTCCTGTGTCAAATGTAAGTGATGAAGACTAAAAGTGGAAGTGACATTGCTCAGCCTCCCATGCTGTCTAGAGAAGGAAGAGGAAGTTCATCAGCATCTATGAGGCTAAGTTCAAAACCTGGTATTTACTCACAGAATTTTTGTACTGTGCCCCAGATGGCTACCAATGACTGTTTCACTAGATGACTGCTCTTTTTCTCTTCTGTCAATAGGCCAATACACTTATGACAACAGTTCAATATTTGCACGGACTTTGCCGACTTTACTACGTTACCTCCTCTCTAATTTTCCTGAGATCTTCTGCAGGAAAGCTTCTAAACCTCAGGTTGGTTTTACAAATCTGAACTTGCTGCATTAGATCTCATGTATTCCTTAGCCAGCATGTCATCTACAGTGGAGTAGTTTGCAACTTTGCTAAAGACACAGCAGAAGAGATGACAAAATTTCTGGATCTTGATAGGCCGGATAACACTTATTAAACGACTAAACACTTCCCAAATTTTCCTACTGTGAGATTTTTTAAAGAAACTTTGTAGTCTACCTATTCTTTATGAAGCATTATTTAGATTGAAGTGGGGAAAATGGGTAAATTCTGGCTTGTATGAGCAAGAAAGCCTAGGTGAAAATGAAGTTTAGGCATCACTTTGGAGGTGTCATGTGTTTCCCCTGGTTCTCTGCAAATTCTGTATGAATGGCATGTAACACTCTGTCCTTTTATGATGCTTTTTCTTGTTCTTCTTTATTTAATCTTACGGAGTGTACAGCTACCAAGCAGAAAGTACAGGCAGACATTTTAGAAACTGTAAGAATTTTTCATATGTGAAATCATTACAAGAGTACAAAAAATGTTGCTGGGGTTTAGGAAATCACTGTGTGTGTGTCAAGGTTTAGTAAGGAGTTATGCATGCATCTTGCACAAAATGGGATACAGTCATGTCCAAATGGACAACTGGATTTACAGGCCACTGCAGAGAGAGGATTTGGGGTCAGGATCTCCATCAAGTCTGCATAACACATGAGGCTGCCAACTCTTCTCTTTGCAGCCAGCAGAGCATCGTGGTACCTCTGCACACTACTGAGCTGAGCATGTTGATAGGGGGCTTCAACAGTATGTACCAGTTACAATTTAAAGCCTCTCCTGGATGTCTTCTCAAGCTTCTGCCTGTTTGCATGCTCATTTTTCCATACTTGTACCTTGTATTTCACTCAAAATGCATTACTTAATGAAAAACAAGGGTTACCACATGCAGGAATGGATGCTGGAGGAGAAGGTTCAAATGAGAGTGTGTTCATCTAACATATTACACTGAAATGTGCTCTTTAGGTAACAAACAAGGTGCTTTGTTTTTTTTGTTCCCCCCCCACAGATGTCTCATTTTGTGTATTGCTGAAAGGTATTTTTTAATGTAAAATTTCTTCACAAGTCATTTAAGTGCATCTCAGTGATCAAGAATGAAACAAAAAGTTTATAAACAAATTTCAGAGTTCAGTTTCCTAAAGATCTGCAATTAATCTGTGCTTACTGTGCATTTCTCAGAAAAACAGATTTTTTTAGGACAATGCTGGGGCCTTGAGGGCACCAGCAGGTCTTCACTGACTGATCAGCCCCTGCTCACATCCCACCAGACCATCTTGTCCACTCATCCCACACGATGCCCTGACCCCTGGGCCATGACCCACCTGGGGGACAGCTTTGGTCCCCATGCAGTTCACATACAGCTGCTTGCCAGCAAATTGGGTTTGTAGTGTTTGTATTCTGGCAGGTGTCTTTTTGGAAGGAAATAGTTAATGTTAATTAACAAGTAACACATTAGTTAATGTAATAGCTGTTCACAAACGTTTCCATGTTTCCAGAAGAAAAATCTAAGTATAAGAAATAAAGGTGTTTTTTATGCCAGGCTCTGGAGNCTTTCTCTTTTATTTTTTTTTCTTTTTCCCTAGAGACTCTTTTGCCAAACCTGGCTGCAATTCTCCAAACAGGAGAAAAATTACAGCATACATGTACCTTTCCACAGGTGGTTGTGTCACCCTGGATTCCTGAGGAGCTGATCCACATGCTACATTTCAACAACACCTATCATGTAAAAAAGATTAATTCCCTCTAAATCTGTATAAAACTGAGCACTTCTCTCTTTCCCGCCCCCGAGTTTTCCAGCTTTACAAAGCAGTTTTGATGAAGGTTGCTTTTCCAAAGGGCAGAGTGGCTTGACTGCTCAGCCATGGACAAAATCTGTGAGGTGCCATGTGCTGCCAATGAAGGAAGAGGGACACCCCTTACCTCCCAGTCCTGCTGGAGATTTTAATCACATAAATAATCCTGGCACCTGTAATAGGACTGCTGCTATTGCTGCACCTTTGCATTGAAATCCTGGTTGCAAGGAGATGGGCTGTGACTGTGTCTCTGTGAGATACTGACACATCCATCCTTTATCCCATTGTTTGTTTGACATTATTTAGTTAGACTGTATAGTTTTTTAGAAATAAATCAACTGTAAGTATTTCTTAAAAACTTTCTACTTTCATCTGTTCTTAATTATCATCAAGCATACTCTTTCAATAATGTACTACATTTCATGAAATTCTAATAAAATGAATTCAAATTCACTTCAATTAAATTCACCAATTTTACATATTATCTTCATACCCTAAAATATCTTTGAGTGTTTTAATTTCAAGCTATTATTGATCTTCCAGACCTAGGGCCTATTTTCACATGCTTTTATAGCTGTTATGTCTATATAATACAGGAAAGAGACATCAGATGTTAAATAGGGAGAATAAGTGTGAAAAGCTGTAGTTAAAATCCATTTCCCTGGACAAAGAGGATAAAATTGTAATAGTATCAGAATTCTTCATTCTGAATTCTTCACAAAGACAGCTGAATTCCCAGGCTGACCAGTGGGTAGACTGTGTAGCATGAGGTTTCTGTATTATGAGATTGAAAGGCTCAGGTTAAAGGCAAAGCTTGACCCTTAGGGACATCTTCCTGAGAATTTCTTCCAAAGAGGAAAATTTTCTGCATCAAGAGAAAGCTTCATGGCTCTTCTCTGGAATATCTGAAGTCAAGATCTCCTGATATATTGCTAATGTATGCACAATAATGCACAGACAGTAAAATCCATTCTGATTACTGGTACAGGGAAACATATGGTCCTGAATATCTCACAAAAGGAGGCAAGAGAAGTAGAAAAAACTGTTTATAGCAAAAGACAATAAAATGACAATAATTTGATACACTTCTCCCACCTCACATGCAGGCCTCTAAGACAGTTGACAAAACGTTGTCTGTATTTTATTTTCCTCTTATGTGCAAGTATGGCTTCCTCTGGGAGAGAAAAAGAAAATATTGTCATAACAAGGGAGACGAGGAATAATGTGGACTAGCAAAACAAATATGAAAAGTTTTAATTTGCATTTGAGAACTACACAGCATTTAGATGTCTTTATTGAAGCCCTTCATAGTTGAGCCAAACTCCAGACATAAATTCTGGAATTAGGATAGACATTATGGATTGGTTGTCTCTTAAAAAATCTTGAAGAAAGATATTTTTGATATTTTTTTAAAATAATTTAGTGTATGTCAAAGAAATACATATGCTAAAGACAAAAGATTGAGTCTTGGAGCAGCCTACAAAGGAAGGAAATGATAGATAAGAAAGCAAAATTTATGTACTAGAGCTTTGAAGGGTGATAGACTCGAAAAATTAATATTTGGTCTCATCATCTGACTTACCACACAGTGAAGCAAGGTGAAGATATACATGATATCAAAATATCCAGGCTAGCTCAGGAATTAGAAAACATAGGCATGTCAACATAGTGTCATATTGGAAATGCTGACCTTATCTTGTAGATTAATAGGAGTATTATATAGCTTGTGCACAGCATTGCATTAACTTTTAGCTTCTCTGCAGCACTGCATTCATTTAAAGGTATCATCTAGCCCAGCTCGTAAGATGAAAGTGCCCAAAAGCCAAAGAGACTTGACATACAGTGGGAACTAAAATATCAGGATACAGTCTAATAATGGTGGGGGCTAAAAAATCATGAGGCTGTTAACCCTTGAAACTGGTGGGAGGAGATGGTGACTGCAGATGACAAAATGTTTCAGAATAAATGGAAGTGAGGAAGCAAGGGGACGTTTCTGAAGAAGGTGCAGTGTGATAACAGTCATCTCACATTTGACAGCCTGGGATATGCCTTTCTGACAGGGATTTTTCTTTTCTTATACAACAGAAGAAGGCAGCAAAGACATAAGAGAACCTCTTCAATGCCAAATCTCAATCAGAAATAGATAAGAACGGTGACCTCATCAAACTGGAAGAAGTTATGCACCAAAAAGACTTTCTTTCCCAGAGCAGTGAACGTCTATAGTGGATTAATAATTAGAGAACACTGTGTAATGTCTACCATTAGGTAGTTATTAAAATAGTTTATTACTTTTTAAATGCATCAACCTTTCAGCAAAATTACTCCTCTGTCCTCTGAATTTGAATTTTCTGCTCTCTTCCTAAAGATTCACCCCGATAATACAAGATTTATATGTAGCAGGTATTTCAGCTTTAAATACCAAATCTTCCCAGGCTGCAGGACTCTTCAGGGTTACAAAGACAGAGGTCAGTTAAACCTGTTTTTTAAGGAGATTCATCTCTCTGAAATAGTGGTAGGAAAGTTAAAAATATTATAGGAAGTACATTATGTGCACAGCAAGTACAGATAAATATGTAATTAACATTTTTATTAATATTATGTAAGTATTTTAATAAATCAAAACTCTAGCAGCTTTTATACAGACCACACCTCTCATTTTGAAAGAATTAGATAAATGAAAATGTCAGCATTCTTTTCTAACCAGTCTTTGTAAAAACACCTCATCTACATATTCTTTGTAACATGCTTGTGCTGTATTATTTTGCTGGTTAATGCTACATAGATATCATTCCACTAATAGCAGTCTGATATTCAGAACAGGATTCTGAAATGTTAATTAAAAAAAAAGTTAGAAGCATAGC
>VWZD01012782.1:489255-548585 GCA_013396695.1 Sakesphorus luctuosus | reverse complement strand
TTTTTTTTTTAATTTAATACACATTGTACTAGGTAATTATCAATTGTTTTCTAGTATTTGCTTTGTTTGGCTTTCCTGTTTTCCAGCTACTCTATTAACAGACTTAACACTTCCTTTTCACACTAAAGACAATTATATAAGACATTAAAGACTATTATATATTTTACAACCAAGGTTCTGCCTTGGTTCTTTTATTATCAAACAGAGTGGTGTCTATTGTGGGAACTAACTTTAAGATAGATATCTCAAAAACTTAATCGTGGCTTATACTTTCATAACCATTACAAACAGAACACAAAAAACAAACACATAAATGTAATCACTGAGGCTCAGCAAAAGAAGTTTCTCCAGGGAAGGGTGGTATTCTGGGAGATCAGTGCTGTGAAATTCCAGGACACTGTGAGTTAAAGCTGAGAAAATATCATGTATTGGGAGTATTTTGGTTCACTTTGGCGGTTTATATTTATCCTTTTAATTTTTCTCTCCCTTAGAAGTCTTGGTAATTGCTTTTGTGGTAGGCAATACATCCATTTCTGCAGGCAAAAAGATCAGAAAACAAATATAAATAGTTTGCACTTACATTTTTAAAACCTTTGAAATGTTTCTTTAAAATAGATGTTGCTGATCTTGAAGCACCAGTTCTGTATAAGACAAATTTGATTACAGTCAAATACTTGGGCGTGTTTAACTATGATGACCATTTTAGACATGGACTTCAATAGAACATACAGCAAACATACAAGAATTGTTCACTCAGCATTTCAATTGGAAAGGGATGCTGGAAGCCAAGAAGACTCTCATCGGTGTTGTTACTCAAATATCAGTTTTGAGCTTGAACTTACCTACAATTATTCATTAAACGGATCAAAATATCAAGACTCTCCTAATAGAAACTGCTACTAACACAAGGTTGGGATACATTATTGCATATGAGAAGGTAATAAAGTTGGTTATGTACAATTCCCTTGGAATTACAGGAATGAGGTCGACGATCGTGCATGTAGGAGCAAATAAACCAGAAACTCCTCATTTAGAAGGCTGCCTGGGAAAAGGAATTTTTTATGTATCACTTGGTCATGCAAATAGATGTGAACAGCTTGTGAAATGTGACCATGAAAGAGTCAAATATGCACAGGTAAGATTTTCTTAATAGAGGGGAGGAAGCATCAGTGCCTCTGCACCAAAGCAGTATCATGTGTTGTAGAATATACTCTCTTGAAAAGGAGAATAGGGAATTAAAAAATCATCCACTACCAAGCTGTTGTCAATACAATTTTCTAACTGAGATGAGCTATGAAGTGCAGCAATGGAACGACTTTCTATGATCCTGATATTGGCAGCACTGATGCTAGATTAAAAAAGAGGCATCTGTCTTATCTGCTTACTCATCTAAAGTAAAACATGCGGACAGGCATTTAGAGTGTTGCAGGTGATGGTGGAAAATAGGACACAAACATTTTTTTATGAAATAGTACATGTGGCACAGTATTCCTCCTAAATCTTGCCTTGATATTTAATTTAATCAACTTCTTTCTAGTAGTGATTGTTTTCTAGTTGTTAATTAGGGCACTTCCTTGACGGGCAAGGGCTTGTACATAAGCTGTAATATGTCTTGCGGTGTAAGGATCTGAGCTGTCAGAGATCAAAGTGGTAAAGCCACATGAGACAGTGCAGCACTGCTTAGAGCCTGGTTCAAACAGCTCTGCACTGGCCCTTCTGCCTGTCTGGTTCTGATCCATGTATCAACTGTGCAGGCACATGGGCAGCTTTGTGACTGCCTCACCACCTTTGATAAAGATCTCCTGATTTCCCTTCAGTGGAGAGGTCCATGTTCCACAGAAGGCTCCATTCCTTCTGGTGAGTGTTATCTGCTCAAAATGATGCTGAATAATTAGAGTCCATATATTACTTTTTCCCTAATGAAATGTTGAGGCAGACAGACACAAATGTACCTTTTCAGAATCTGAACTACGCTTCTTGGATGACTGATCTAGCTGGGATGAAATGCCTGTGAGATGTATTGCATTTCATCAGGACATGATGCTGTATATTGTTTTCTTTGTAAGTGGAGCCCAATCACTTTAAAAAGCCCCAGAACAACAACAAAAAGAAAAATCTTTCAGTGCAGAATTTTGATCAATAAAACAGCGGAGGGATAGACTAACATAAACTCAGTCTGTCTTTAATTTTTAACTTCTATACATTACAACAAATAAACTCAAGTTATCTTTAAAATAGATATAAAAAAAATCACACATCTCCATTACAACATGGGGAGGTGAAAGGAATGTTTTTCATCCTCTTGTAAATAAATCATTGTACCAGCATTTCAGATTTCAACAGAATTCTGTTTACCTCTAGTTTAATATGTTTCTGAAAATATATATTTGCATGGATCATCGATTTCCAATTTACTTCCTTTGACTGTGAAGCAGGAAGGAAAAATATTTTCTANCCCCCCCCCCCCCCCATCCTTTTTTAGAAGCCTTTTTGGCATACTGCTCTGGGCGTGAAAAAATATTTCCCTTTTCTTTCTACTCATTTACCCCCTTGTCACAGAAAGGGTTTTAAAATTCTATCTGACTCATCATTATACTACCAAGAAATGGGGTCCTGTCTTCCTCAAATGTGCAGCACAATAGCAAATGTACCATCCTTCCAGCCTCAGACAAAACCTAACAAACACATAGATGCCTTTGCCAACAAACTCAGTGAACTTTCAAATATGACATTTCTGGGGACAAATCAGAATAAGCAGAGTTAGACTGCTTACATCTAGAAGTCCTCTGGAGCGAGTCTCGAGGGCATTTCTCAATTCTCTGTGCAGGGTTGAGTCACTGTATAACACTAAAGGCAATTTATCCACATCCACTGAAGATGTTTTTGGGATAAAGGCAAAACCAGAGGGAAGGAGCCAGATAGCTGTTTGAAACAATGAGTGAGAAACCTGTCACTCTGCGGGAATATTAATTTTATTAATTTTATTTGAAGATATTTGGTTAGCAAAATCAAAATAATTAACACCTGAGGAAATCAATTTAATACACTTTTCTTCACCATGTGCTGCAAAAATAAAAAATTCTACTTGACGCATGTCTATGAAATCACTTAGATGATAACCCAATTTACTTCCATGGAAAAAGGATCAAATCCTAAATGTTTCTATCAATGGTGATCATTTCAATCCTGCTATGATCAGAGAGGTTTTCTATTTCCAGAAATCTTAATTCATATTTATATTGCCATAATTTATATCACCAGTGAGAAAAGTTGTAACTGCCTTTAGGAGATACAGGGAACAAAGC
Organism: Sakesphorus luctuosus; assembly: GCA_013396695.1. NCBI lineage: Eukaryota > Metazoa > Chordata > Aves > Passeriformes > Thamnophilidae > Sakesphorus > Sakesphorus luctuosus. The sequence continues at coordinate 545,280 of VWZD01012782.1, read as the reverse complement.
TGGCTCCAGAAGTATGACTTGAGAAAATATATGCCAAAATGAAAACATATTAACTTTAAAAAGTACAATAAATTATAAATTCTAAAAGTACAAATGTTAATGTTAGATCTTAACTTTTCACTGGTATTGCATCTTCTTTGTCAGACTAGCATCAACTGTTAAAATAAGTCTTGGAGAAATGAGTCAGTGAGCAAAACATTGAGATGGAAATCGAAGGCCAGCACGTATTCACTTGTCCTGTGGATCAATAATCAGATAAGTATTCATCAATAATGACCAGCCTGTTCATGCTTTTCACCATTAAAGTATACAAAGTGGATCTATATGTCTGTATCTATAATTGTCAGAAAAGATGATTACTTCATCATTGAACTACAGCTGTTAGACTGCATTAGCAGCACAAGAGTATTTTTGTCATTTTCTCATGCTAATGAAAGCCTTAGAGAGGGAAATGCGGAACAATGTGAAACATCACAGGAAATTTGATGTATGCAAATATAATTATTTAGATTGGCATCTGGCCAGACAACATAAGACCATACACAGAAACACAAGCTTAACTCTGTCCAAAGAACAATAACTGAATTTTGAAAAAGTCATAGCTACAGAAGAGTTTTTGAAGCTATAACTAAACCTTTCAGGATCTGTTCTCAGTTTGCAATATTGTCAAAAACTATGACTTGATTTATAACCTGATTGACTATTAATACCCTTCTATTAACCAAAGCACTATTTGCCATTACATTTATAAACCTTTTCCAACACTGATTTACTGTTCAGCATAACAGTGGTTGAGCAAAGTTAAACTAAACTACAGTTGAATAAAGCTTGAAAAATGCTTAGTGAATTCCAGAAACGAAGAGCTGAAACCTTCTAGGGAATAACTTGTAGTGGCTGAACACTGACTCCTCCAGAGTTGTGCCAGTATAAATGAATGAGAACGTACTGTTTCATGTGTCAGCCTGTGGGCTCCTTAGTATGAGCGAGACCTGCATATGCTGGAGAGAATCCAACAAAGGGCCACATAGATGATTAAGAGACTACAGCATCTCACCTGGGGAAATGCTGAGAGAGCTGGGGCTGTTCAGCCTGGAGAAGAGAAGGCTCAGGGGAATCTTAAAGGAATTAGTACCTGAAGGAAAGGCACAAAGAGAACAGAGCAGGGTGTTCACAGTAGTGCCCAGTGGCAGGATCAGAGACAATAGGTATGAACTGAAACAGAGAAGGGTCTCTTTGAACATTAGGAAACACTTCTTTGCCATGTGGGTGACAGAGCACTAGTACAGGCTGCACAGAGAGCTTGTGGAGTCTCTGTCCTTTGAGACATTAAAAAACTGTCTGGAAATGGTCCTGAGCAACTGGCTCTAGGCGCCCTTGCCTGAGGAGGGGGATTGGACAAGATGGTCTCCAGAGGTCCCTTCCAACCTTGATTCTGTGATTGGTGTCCTAAAACATGAAAAACACAGGTAAAAAAACCCCCAAAAACAAAAACCCCAAACAAACAAAAAACCACAACAACCAACAAAACACACACACACACGAGAAACATGACATTATAATAGTTTGCTGCAGAATGTGTGAAAGTCAGATAATATGATAAGGTCTTAGAAAGACTCCTAGCAATGTCAGAAAAAGAGGGGCAACAAAATGAGACACTTATGGGGACAAACTATAAATAAAAACAGTTCCTAGATCCCTGCACGAAGCTAGCTTCTGGTGCAGGATCTGACTAAAGTGATTTTCTGTCTTAGATGCCAAAATAGGTCTAGTACCCATCTCTGCAAGTTTGGTGCTTAAGGTAAGCACAGCATATATCTCCAAATGACATAAATAAGAGTACCAAGATCCAGAAAAGAGTTGTTTCCATTTATCTGTCAACTGAAGACCGTTCTAAGTAGACATTCATACACCTAACATACATCAGCAGAATTGCAGGGCCAGCAAGACAAAGTTTTCTTGCAAAGTAGAGATGTTGGTGGTATATCTCCCTTACTTATTACATAACAAAGCTCTGAAGCTTACCCAGAAAGTGAAAAAAACTTAGATCTCTCACTATTCTTAATGTGGACAGTTCCATGTTCATTCTTTCACTTCCCACCAGAGATGGCTGTCAAGACTAGCCTGAATGAAGGCCTTTTTAAACCTTCTGCTGAAACTCAAGCCGTTGTGTGACAAATAAAATGCAAATGACAACTGGAAAATCACAGTAAAGATGGGATTCAAATTAGATGTCCTTGATGCAGGTATCTCCATGTAGACAAGATAGCTAAGCCAATGAAGCACAGGGAGCTCTCCAGCTAACCATGTGTATGTACTTGCTTTAGAATGATTTGAATAACTCTTCATAGCAGCTGATCTCCCTTGAGTTTAATGAGATTCAAATAGCCTAGTATTTCATTTTCCACTTAAGATTTTTAGTTTCAATCCTTCTCTGCAATGAAAGTATGACTGGGAAAACTTCATACATATGCAAGTTCTCATGGCCGGCAGTGGAGCTCCACAGACACCCTTATTCATGACCAGTAGGATCGTGAAGAAACAGGGGGGAAAGGCTATGAAGGGATAAGTACACAAGAATCATTACAAGCGTATATGACATACATGATTTCTCAGAGAGGACAGTGGCACAGAGTAGCCCTCCTGCAAAATTCTGTGACTGCAGAGAAAATTTAAATTCATGCCTTTGACTCAATACTCTACAATTCCAGTAAGAAATGAGGCTTCAGCAGAGATCTGGAGCAGAACTAGGGAGTAAAGACCATGCAGAAGGGAAATTTTATATGAAAATTGGTATGAAAATACATGAAGGGCATGACAGGCAGAAGTCTGGATGGTCAGGGTGATATTACCAATTGTGAATAGTCTTTGCATAATCCTTTCATTTTCCTTAACAGAAAAGCATTTCTTCTTCCACTGCAATGAACAACAAAACCTAACAACTTTTTCAGTTTTAAGCAGAAAAAATGTAAATAGTGGAGGTTCAGTATATTCAAAGAGACAGAAGCTGCAGGGAATATTAGGCTCTCCAACCACTTAGAGATTTGCTGTCACTCACACTCACCTTATTGGTTAATACCAGCTGACACGCATGACATGCAATTGCTGCTGCTAGTACTGAGCTGTTCCATGAGATAACACAGCAGGAAGAGTAGCCTGGCTCATCAGGAAGATAACCTGAAATTAGAGGCAAAGAGTTAGAGTGCAGTTCATGAATCTGGAGCACAGAAAAGGTAACATTGCCTGATGGCATAATAATGTCTAAACTGTAATGTCCTGTCCAAATTGTTAATGGGTTCATTGATTCTTGGGTTAGAGAGGACCATTAGACCCTCTAGTTTCACTGGATATGAAGCAGAGTCCACAAAATCTTCCAGGAAGTAGTCAAGTCTTGCTTTGAAGGCTTCACAGGAGTGAGCCAATGGCTATCCCTGGAGTCTGTTTAAGTTGTTAATCATGCTACTGCAAATTTAGAAATAAGCCTACTGCTTCTCAGTAGGGCCACTGGTTTTTTCATTGCCTTTCATTTCTACGTAGGTAGTGCTTACTGCCTGACATTTGGGGTTCTTTCTACCTTACAAAATATTGATTTAATACAACTAATTCAACTTGCAGTGTTTGAGTGTTTTTTAAAACACACCTGATGTGTGACTGTCTCTGTAGGTCATCATTTACACCTTCATTCTGGCTTTCTCCAGTTTTATAAATCTCTTCTAGGGGATTATGACACTATATCCATTTATGTAGTATGCTGGTGTCAACCTCAAAAATTAAGAGGTAGGATCTCACTAATATTTTTATTTCTTTTCCCTTCATGTATCCAAAGTATTACTTTTTTCTCTTCCTTAGCAACACCCCTGATTATGACTACTCTGAATTCCATGGTGCAAGTCTGGCACCTTGATCGCCCATAAAACAAAGGTGTTGTGAAGCCCATCCTGGCTCTCACCTTGGAGTCATATTAGTTTCTTCCAAAAGGAATCAAAACAGGCAGGGAATCTAAATGTAATTGGGTTTCACCAAATCTTATAATCAACATGTGGTCAAGGCATGTTTTCCAGGAAAAAGACTCTAAAGGCTCTAAAACCAAGATTATAGGTTCATACCAGTCCATAAAACCAAGGCAAGTTTAATTGCCTCATTTTAGCTAGAGTTTGTTTTCAAACAGAGCATGAGCTTTTCTTAAAATAAATTGAAAAGAATACTGACACATCAGGCCTTCCAGGTGACTTTTTGGATAATTGATGTAGATGCCATGAGAAAAGCTCTTGTCTGTTGCAGGACTGGCAAGTAAGGACACATCTAGAGTGGGACTCATCTGACTTAACTGTGACTACATATGAGCTACACTTCCTTTAATGTCAGTAGAAAGATGGTGGCAGTTTTGTGTGTAATTAATCTAACATGTCTTAAATATCTCTCTAATACACTTGAAAATCTCCCTTGTTTTACTGTAGGGGGAACCAAGGTTAGATAACCCAAATATAAACATAAGATTTCAGACAGATGAATCCTGCTGCAAGCAATTGACCCTGACTAACTTTCTTTACCTGCTTTCCTCATCTTGAGGGCATGCAATTATATCTTCTGTGAGGAAAGGAAAATGAAAGTGAAAGATCGTGGTAGGAGGTGTTAAATTCTGGCACCCCTTGAAGTATGATGTCTTTGAAATTTATTTCCCTATTCTGACTTGGGAAGAAAAATTATATATATGTTATGCCTCTAAAAATGTGTCAAGCATATCACTTTTCTACACTTTTCTGGAAAGTAAGAATAGGAATGATGCTGACTTCCTGTGTTGAAAGTTGTTTGATTTTAGATTTTGGATATCCATGGTTCAGTCCTCAATTCATTCAAATCTCCTAGAAACTATTCTTCAATATATATTGTGTTCAGCAGATAAGGAAAGGGCTGGTAATTTATTTGATCCAGAATACAAGATATATGTTAAGTCCTCCACTTAAATAACTGGCCCTGATTTCTTTCAGGCTTTAACTCTAGTCCATGACAGGTAGAGGAAAATTAAACTCACCTGGAGAAAGTATTTTTTCTACAAATGTTAAGATTCTCTTCAACTTGGACTGTGAGTAACTGATTAGCCATAGGTATTGAACGCCTATCTGGCACAAATATTCTCATGTTTGATCAGGGTTCAGCCACAGCACATACACATTGCAAAGGACCCTAAAATATTTATACGTGTTCCTTACCACCTGCTTGAATATTTGTTTGTGTATACTGTGGTTTCTTGTGTGGTCTTGAGCCTTATCTTCTTTTAGTTTCTGCCTTGAAGTTCAAGGGCTTGAGATACATGGCAAGAGAAATTACCCTTGAAAACCGAGGCCAAAAACATTGTTGAGTACCTCAGTCTTCTCCATGTCATTGCCACTAGTTTCTCAAAGACAACTCTGTGCAGTCAATCCATTCTTCTACATAGAGGGCAATCTCCCTAACCTTCCTTCCTTGAGTGTCCTTTCTAAACAGTTCTTGGGCTGCAATTTGGTAATTTCTCATGTAAAACGTCATTTCTACTTTGCCATGAGTAGAGAATACACTCAGTTGCACATCCAGAACTTGGATAAACAATTCTACATGAAGCATTATTTAAGCGTGGTCTGTACAATCCCAGTTTCAGATAATGTAACCTGCAAAACAAATCTGTGTCTCTCTAATGAGATCCAATTCTGGAATAACTTGAGAAGATTGTTTCATACAGGTATTCACCTCAATTCACTTAAAAATTCCAGAAAATCATAAGAAAATCCTCATGGAAAGGACTTAATGGGATAATACAGTCTTTTCTCTAGCTCAAGGAGAAAGCTACTATTTCAAAGCTAAGTTAGTCCTAACATATGCTTTCAATAAAAGCAATGAAAATATTGCTAAGTAGATTCAATGCTTGAAGGGCTTCATGGAGGCAGGTGCTACATCTCAGTGATTGTTTTACTTGTTCTCTTATTAGAAGGGTGCCCTGCTGTGTAATCACCATTTTTGATATATGCTCTTGAAGTAGAAATCAGTTCCTTATCTCTTCTGCACTGTTCAAACATGCCTTTTCAGAATAGTCATGAATTTCACACATTTTAAGGTTGTTTTGTTAAGCAATCTAAAGACTATTCGCTATTAAATTTGGATATGTAGCATGTTTGACAGCATGCTGTCTCAGGAGCAATTCTGCTTGCTTGATTATATAATCTCAAGCTTCTTGGTTGCAAGTTCCTTCCCTATTGGAATCAAATTGAAAAATATGACTTCTTTATTCCTATATGTATTCATGATTCAGAGATTTGAATAAACTGCATTATATGTTTATGTCTCTTATGTTGTCTGTCTATGGAAATTATCTTGTTTTCTGATAGTAGTGATAGTCTTTTTAAAAATTACTCACTGACCCCTGTTTTACTGCACAGTACAAAGTGGTTTTATTCTCACAGGAGAGTGGAAGGGCTTCATCAGTACATGCCTCTGAAATATTTTTGAGCTTGGTCAAACTGCTCTGCTTGATGCAAGATGAGGAGAAGGCTGGCAGAAAAAACTTCCTGGTAGTACATCTGTTTCTTTGTGATTGAGGACTGAGGCTGGTGCCACTACAGAAAGTTATTTTTCAGAGTTTCTGGCAAACAAAGCGGTTTGAAACCATGGGTGTGTTCTAATGTAAAATAAGCCATTTATTTGGCTTTCCATCATTCTCACTGCCTGCAGCTGTAACAGTTCATCCAGGCCCTTTGTGCAAAGGTTGCAACAAGCTTTATCAGTGTGGAGGGAGCCATTAAAGAGCAGAAACTATGTCTTTTCTTTCATCAGCTTGCTGAAATGAATCTGCATCAAACTGTTCAACAACATATGGCTCTGCTCGGGAACTTCAAAAATCCCCAGCTCCATTAGCTCTTGGAGCACCTGCTCTGCGGGCTGTGAAAGCTGAAGCTGGCATGCAGCAGCAAACTGCATTCTGCTGAGCCAGTGATTCAGCTCTCCGTTTGAAAGACACAAAGCCAAATGCCAGTGCTACCCGTGATAGCCGGGAGCTACCTGAAACTGAGGATCGTCTTGCACTGACAAGCCTGCTCCTTGGATTAAATTCACCAAAGAGAGTTTCTTCAAGAGTCTTGGTACATGTGGGCTGACTCTCACAGCTTTATGAAAAACAGCTCCCGTGTTTTCCATACTCACTGCAGGCTCCAAAAGAGACTGCCCTGTGTGTTTCAATTTGTATTTAGTCTCTTTTTGGAAGTAAGATCAGGGCTAAATGAGTTAAATGAGTCTGGACTGACTTGACAAATGAGATAAGCACAACAAAATAAAAACAAGATGTTTACTCTTGCAAAGCAAAGGGGAAAGTCTAAATGAACAGGATACAAAGTCATCTGAAAGTCTCAGCAGTTAAATCAAACACATTGTAAAATGAAATTATACCTAAGAAGAAGGTTCCTAAATAGTCGCTTTAGCGTCTCAGTCATGTAAGGGATGTGTCCTAGGGTGGTAAATAATACTAATTATCTCCTACCTTCACCATGGGGAGCTGATATCATTGAGGTGCTTTCTGAGATTTCTTCTCCCCTGTGTTCTTACGATACAATGTTTGTCCCTTTCTACCAAAAACTCGCCTTTTGGTTATTTTAGCCAGTAAATATTCAGTTTGTGGGGTGAGATCACACACAATTTTAACACTATTTCTTGACTGTATCATTTTTTTGGAAACCAAACGAGACTATTCAGGTCCTAGTGTTCTTTCAAATCAAATATTAATCAGTGTACCTTACATAGAACTGTCCCTTTCTTAACACAGAGAAGTCCATCTAGCTAATAAAACTTCTTCCCATTTAAAGCATATTCAAGAATGTTACAATTCTTTACATGGATACATAAGGATTATTCTATATAATTCATTTATGTCTCACAAGAAATATTTCATATTATCAAATGTCCTCACCACCTTGCCTCCAGTTTCTCAAAGAGATTGGATATGCCATGCTAATAGTAAAAATTATAGACTTTGTAGAGAGGTTTCTCACCTCTTTTTCACCATTCACCATCTGATTTAGATATAAAAAGTGCCTACTAATATACTAATGCAGTATGTATTAGTTTATACTAATATATTGTTACATATAGATAGAAGGATGGCTGCTAATAAACTAATATGTATTATAAAATTAGAATATGACAAAATGATAAACTAGATTTCAAGGGGGAGAGGTTTAAAGTCAGGCTCACTACAGATAAACCTGGAGGTGACATGTAGTGTGCTAGCGAGGTACATGAGTCTGCTCCACAATGTGCTGAGTTCACTAGAACACAACTGAATGCATGCAGCACCTTAATCATCTCAGTGTGGGTGGGGGGCAGTGATACACATGACAACAAAGATGTAAGGGTTGTTGATGCATTAGAAACCATGGAAGAACCTGAGTCCAGTCACATAGGAATTTGGGATTTCTCCCACTAAAGTAGTGTCAGAATCAATAGCCCTGCTGAAGTGTGTCTACACAAATGCACACAGCATGGGCAACAAACAGGAGGAGCTGAAAGCCATGGTGCAGCAGGAAAGCTATGACAGTTACAATCACAGGAGCATGGTGAGATGATTCCCACAATTGAAATTCTGCAATGGATGTCTGTAAACTCTTCATAAGGGACAGGCAAGGAAGGAGAGGCACTTTCTTATTATAGTAATTTTTTTTCAGAATTCCTATATGGTGTTCAATAGGCCTAAAAAGGATATAATCAAATAATGAAAAAATTAATGAGTAAGTTTCATTCATGATTGTGCAATGCCTGGTATCCTTTGTCTCATTGCATCAGTTGTTCTTGAGGACTTGGACAATTACTTGTGACAATATTAGCAAGGTTACTTGCTTCCAAAAGTCCCACTGCGTAGCTAAAAACATTATCATGTGAATAGGTGGTGCCCAGTCAGATAATCCAATTAAAGAATTGCTAAAGAAAGTATTGCATGGGATAGAGCAACTATATGTTAATAGTTATTAAATAAATAACTGGAGCAGTTTTGCACTAAAATCTGTAAGCTTTTTTCCAAGAATTTCCTTTTTTTAAAAATTTCAAAGAAATTATTTTAGCCTTTAATGCTATGTTTGTTTTTAAACATTGAACAGGGAGCAGAAATTTCACTATCAAAGATGGAGAAAGCTCATAACCTAGATCTGACCAATAACAGTAACTGCTTGACTTACTAAAATTGTTTTCTGTTGAGAACTCAATGAAATTCAAAACCTTTGAGTTTGACATTAGAAGTCTTGACGCAGGACATGACCTTGTTACAGTCACATAAATTTGTAGTTATGTTCTCTGGAATCATCAACAACAGCTGACACAACCAGAGAAAGACATTTTTGTGTTCCTTTGTGATTCTGGCATTAGAAATAAGAACTGCTTTCAACTGAGATATGAACCTCCTCTTACTGTCATGGATACTGAGCGATACAACTGCAAAGTAACTCCATGTGCATAGTAATACAGAACAGATTGAAACAAGACTGTTCAGTGTTAACTTGGATTTTGTAAGGCTCTTTGATGTTAGTCTGATGTTATGGGGAAATTACATGCTGGCATAATTCCACTGATGGCTGTTAAATTCTTCTACTAGACATTTTGGCCAAGGAAGCAATAGATCTTTTCTAATAAAGAGTACTAAGCCAGCAAAGAGGAAGGCTCATAGGCAGTCATTCCACAGTTTCCAACAGCAAAAATTATTCATATGAAACACAAGTAGAATGTATCAGAAACTGAAATTCAGAATAGTGAGCCAAAGGAAAAAAATAAAAAAGGGAAAAAACCCTACAGACCAGTTTAAATTACATTTAATTGATTAATGATATGTTATGAATAAAGCAGGTTATTGTGTAGCACAACAGATAATTATAAATGCATCAGGGTTAGGAGAGGGCAAGCATAAGGTGATATAATAAATCTTTTAATCCTATGCTACACCTTTGGGCTCTAAGCTTATAATGCATGCTCAGTAGGACATAAAAAAATCATGGGCATGTATCCTGTACTCCATGTACAGAATACAATGCATATTTTGCAAACATCAATTACATTTATGTTTTAATTGTCTTGCATCTATCTGGTGTTAGTGTTGGGTCATATAAGGTTGACTCCCATGGGAAGGGTATAAGATGATATGGAAAATAAATGAAAAATATAATCATGCCATGCTCACTGAAACGTTGGCTTGGTAATTGGTCTGACTGAGCTTAAAGATTATTTTGCAAAGATGTATCAGTAGTCATGCCTAGCCAAGTCCCAGATCCATTTATGTGTCTGCCTACCTAATTATTTTTTAAGCACTCCGTTGCTCTTCAGTAAAAGGGTAAAATTACCGTATAACCCAGACTGATTTGTCCATGAGAAAAGAGAGATGTCCAAATGAAGAATTTAATTAAATACTTGATAGTGCCAAGCCAGGATCTTACACAGTTTGTTCTGCATACAGCTCTCACAGAATCTAGCCTGCCCAGCTGCCACACAGAGAGATGTGGCCTCTATTGGTATATGCATCTTCAAGTTATTTCTCATCACACTTTAAAGATTCTTCTCAGTGTGTCTTTCCATCAGATAGAAGGATGTAGCTGTCTTTGAGCTTTTTCATGCACTGGAAACAGGAGACATGTGATGGTTAGGTGTTCCCCCAAAGTTTGTCTCACTAAGCTGATATGATGTGGGTGTTCCCAGTGTCCCATGACCTCAGACTTCCAGCAAAAGAATTGCCCAGGTTACTTACCTGCTCCTGAAATGGCAGACAAGTAGCAGGACGAGCTGTCAGGTCCAAAGGTTTTGGGTCTGAAATTTAGTTTGAGGAAGATTTTTGAGTAAGGTTGTGTGGATGGGACCCAGAAAGCCCCAGATTTCCAATAGCACTCTTTGAAAGTTTGCATGGGAGCCCTCACTCTGGTGGAGCAACATTGCTCCCTTTGCAACTCGTCATTCAGAATGAAAGCTGTTTCACGAAGTGTGCTGCTATTCTTTATCAGATAAATTGCCCTCATTTCAGTTTATTCATAATCTTTAATAATGCAGATGTTTCACAGCAAACATTTTTCATACTAACATATTAGCCTGACAATCAGACCAATGGATGAATTAGTGTTGCGTGGTAGAGACATAAAGGAAATGTTCTTACAGGTCCTGCAAACTAATGATGCCCATGTCAAAGGATTAATGTTACTGCAAGAAAAATGGGAACAGGAAGAGGGAGATAAGAAAAATTAAGAAGAGATCTACATTTAGAACTAGCTGTGACTAGGGTTTATAGTAACATAAATAAATCATCATAAATTTGTATGCTTATTAAAATCTCTCTAAGGAAGTCAGAACTACTTGTGCAGAATTTTCTTTTAAATTTCAGAATTAAATAAAAATAGAAATAAAACTAAAAATAATATAATAAAAAATTAAAATAAATGCATCAAGGAGCAGGGCAGTGATGGATAAGCTTTAAAAGTACTCCACAGGTAAACAGTACAATAAGTGAGATGAAATAACATCAAACTTTGTATATTGAATAAATAATTTAAAAATAGTTTGTGAGAATAAGCCACAGCTGGTGGTGTCATCCTGAGTCATATAACGGCTTATTACACAAGTTGCTGGGGCATAGCAGAATGGAGCAGATGTACTGGTAAGCCTTGATGTGCAGTGCAAGAAGACCAGAAGAAAGCTCTAGCAAAAAGCTGCACAAAAGCATTTTCACATGTCAGAGGAAGGCTGAAAGCTCTTGTGAAGAGAAATTACTTTGATATTTAGATCTACTTTTCTCACAGGGCCTGAACTGTCCCTACCCATGGGAGGTGCAGCTAGAGCAGGCATATACTTGCTGATAGCTACATAGGTTCATGTTTATGTTCTTCAAACAGGAGGTGTAGAGGGAATAAGGCAGGAGTGCATAAGTTTGGATAAAACACTGCTAGTGCTCATTAAGGAATGAGTAAGCTTCGCTTACATGAGTGCAGAGATTGGCTGCCCACTCTAATTCAGCCTTACTTAGCCACGCTCATCTTTGATGATGAGGGTCTTGTGCTTGGGCAGCTGTCTGAGTTCAAAAGATATTTGCACACAGCGACGTGCCTAATAGATTTACAGAAGCTCACTCAGCCAGGCAAGCAAGTCACCAAAAATCCTGAGAAAGGTTATTTAAAAGAATTTTTAAAAAGTAAATAATATTTCTGTAAAAGCTTGTTTCATTTTCTAGTGAGCTCTTCTCCAACATCACTTTGAAGTAATAAATAAAAGAAGCCAAAACAGCTGTCAAAAGGCTATTTATTCCTACCTGTAAGTACATCTGTCCAACTAATCAAAACATCACATAAGCCTCTGACCTTGTAAGCCTTGTCCTAGGAAGGAACACAGGGAAATCAAAAATAAATCATAAGCTTCTGTCTCTAAAACCTCTTTTTCATTCTGAAAGACCATTATTAAGGTCAGAAAGCAAATACGGAAATATCATATGATTCAGATTTGGAAAAGTTAGAGATGAGTAAAAATGGTGTCTTCTTTTATGATTCTTAGGTACAGAAGACACACAAGCTCTGTCTATGCTCCACTGCCAGCTGATTTTGTTGCTATAGACAGCTTCCCATTTCTTTAGGCAAGGTAAGTGCTCCACACAAAATCTCTATATGTTGTCTCAATAGAACCAGAAGCAACAAAATGCAAAAATAATAAATAAAAAAACTCTATGTCTTCCTAAAGGTATGCTTCTAGAAAGCATACATGTTCTAGAAATTCTATGATCAGCTTTATTGTATTTTTATTGCAAACCTTCTGCTAAAGGCTATGCTAAATTCTCTTGCAGTCTACATAAAGGATGAATATAACCTTACAATCAGGATTTTCTGATCCTGATGTTACATGAACTTTGCCTACATAACACTTTTCTTATTACTGCAGAGTAAATAAGAATGCAACTCACAGCATATTAATAACTCTGCAACAAGTCCCCAAGTGGATTGTTACCTAATGATGTATGCAATACATATTAGCCTAGAGTAAGAATTACATCTCTCTTTCTGCCATCAAGTGAGAGACCTAATGCTGAAGCAATGACGTTATCGAACCTTAGGAGCATTAATATTGCAGTAAGTGAAAATTACAGAACTGCTAGGAATTAGTTTGTTAAAATATTTCTGCAGGGTATACTTGTTGTGAAGATCTTGATGCCTAAGGATTTAATGTATTTTTGGTAGATTTTAGAATCACACAAATTCTTCTAGGCTGCTCAAATCCTAAATGCAGTTATCAAATGTCTTTCCCACAAGATTGGGTGCTTTCTCAGACTCTGTCAAGGCCATGTTGTTTGTGAGAAGCCACCTGTAGATAACAGAAGACAAAACATAAGAAGGCCTAACAGCTCCTGGAAGGGGGCAGTTCTGAAGGCCCCTATGGGTGGGCCCACAAGGGAAATGAGAATGATGATTGGATATTAATATCTTATATGCAAATTACTAGAGAAGTTATAAAAGTTGTAAGACCCCTGAGGGGGGGTCAGACCTTTTTGGTTTGCACCTTAGAAGCTTCTAATAAAGGTAACCTGTGTATCTTTCTCCATTAACCTGTTTCCAAAGTGTCTGTGTTCACATGGGCTGAGGCAACAATCTCATACCTTTGACAACTGAAGAAACTGTTCAGGTATTTAACACTTACCAAGAGTGGTCAAAGATGTATGCCAAATATAAAGTATTTTGTATATCTATGTGTCTTCATTAAGACTGTTGCAGCTTCACATCTCATCAAAAACTTAATTATGGTCTTAATTATAATTAACAAACTGACCTTGGCAAATTTGGTCCTTCAAATTTCCACTCTGTAGGGATAATAGACAATAGGACACTCTGAGCACTGACATTTTCAAGGTATTTTACAAGATACCCTAATAACCATGTTTTATCAGGTATATTGTTCCCACAGAGACAGGATAATGCTTCTCTGCACTTGTTCTGCACTTATGATCCACACAATGAATCAGCAAAGAGCAGCTATGGATCTGTAAGTTAACACTACAGCTTGTGCACTAAATTCTCCGTGTTGACAAGCCCCAAGATTCCAGATGAGGTACAGAGAACAACTGCAGCACAGCTGTAAAATGCAGAGGGGTCCCTTTAAACCAGACACCCTCAGGTGTGGTATCAAAGATATCTCTACCTAGTGAAGAGTGAAAATTTACCTTTTTTATGTGTCAGATAAGCCTGATTTGATTTCAGATGAATCATTCACCAGGGGCAATATCCAAAAGACAGGCCACCACTAACAAGGCTAAGAATTAACTAATGAAAGTTCTTACAAAAAGTATACACTGCTAAAAAGATCTGCACATTATGTTCTTTACTGCTTTCCAGAGTGTTTTAAATTATGAAGTTCAATTATTTTTCCAGAAAAAAAAAAGAATTCAGAAACTGGAAATAAGTTTTGCGTGCAACAGGTTATTTTGCCTTTGTGTACTTGACAGCACAAAAGGGTAATATGATGCTTAGACTGATTATTTAAAAAAGTCAAAACTTATTTACCATCCCGTCACTTACTGGAGTTAAGAGATGGGGGGAATATGACAGGCAATAAAAACAAGATGAAAGGGATTTACTGCAGAAGCTACCATATGCAAGAAAGTGTTGCAGTGGAGAATGTTTGAATATTCAGGATGTTACAGAAATATTTAAATTATTTCTGAAAAAAATTAGAATTTCCATTGCAGAAATGCAGGTTTATAAAATGTTAGCCATTTACTAACACCTTCTATCAAAGTAGAAATCAATTTTATGTCTTTGTGGTATAGAGTCACTCCTTCAGCTCTTGGTGTTAGAAGAGACATTATTCATTGCTTACAAAGAAAAGTACAATAATGCATAAGATCAAGCTGAAAAATGTTATACACATAATAAAGCCATCTTCAAGGTCAGCTCAATGTCACCTCAGAATGGAAAAAAAATTGATTAGATGAGGAGCTACAGAAAAATAATAGCAGAATAAATATTGTGTCATTGTCACAAAAATTATGTAGTGTCTCTTCAAAGATGATGGGATATGGCATTACATTTATTGCAAAGCTGTTGCTGTACAATGTGTACTTCCATCCTTCTTTTTTGAAGGAGAATGAGTAACCAGAAGTCCTCAGCATGCCTGACATTGCCTTGTGTTATGATTAACATTATCTTAAGCAAAGAAAAGTTAAATGGAACATTCTTACTTTAAAAATATACAGCAAGGGATGTCTGATATCTTGGCTGACAGAGTCAATGTAATGATGATAAACTGAGCCATATTAATAAATGAGTATAGGATTTGCTTAATCAAAACAGCACAGATTGACTTTATGCTGCTGCTGCTGCTGCTGCTGCTGCTGCTGCTGCTGCTGTCTGGCCTCTTTTTTCACAGGAAAAAAAAAAGGGTAGGATCTCCTCCTCTCTGTTTCTGTTGAACTCTTTCTGCTCTTTTCTTTCTCCTGGGTCAGAGCTGTTGGTGAGCTGCACACAGTACTTCGCACTTCTGACATCCAACCAAGCAGGCAGCTTCCTGCTTCAGCTCCTCACCAGACCCCCAACAGTGAGGCATCCCTAAGTTATAACAAGCAGAGGTGAAAGGATGCTCATTTTCCCTGTTTCTCCCAGGAAGACGAATACATGGGTACACAGCCAGGTACCTGTGAAGAGGCAATATGAAAATGAGTTTAAAAGGAATGACAGAAACTAGGAGTGCTGCTTCAGCCAGTGACCCTTCTGGGGTAGTTGAGAGCAAAAAATGGCAGGGTTATGTTAAATTATCATGGAAATACCAGCTTCAGCAGATGTGTTAGGCAATATTCCTGTCTGTATGTATACTGCTGTACCCTGAACCTGAGGGCAGTTAGTTTTCCTGGAGATTGAAGGCCACATTGCTGCAATGATGATAGGTACAACTTGCAGGACAGAAAAACATCCAGCTACTCTCTCAGCTGCTTTCTTCACCTCCCAGTTATTCACTATGTTCAACTCAAAGGGACATTTATATATTATAAAAATGTTAAGAGTGATCTGAGAGAGTTCAAGTAGCTCTGATGCATTTTCTTTGGATGAGAAAATAGTTTCATGCAGTTATAGTATGGACAGTGAAGCTGCTGAGTGGTGCTGCTACTTTGCAAGCAATAGCGTACCTCTTGAGAGTCTGTGCTAATGAAGAGACAGTGTTCCCCTTCATCAACAGAAATCTATGAGGTCTCCATAAATAGATGATAGTTAGGACAAAACGTATTTCATTCTAGCGGTGAGAAGGACTTACAATAATGCATCAAAATATCAGTGGTTATATCTATATTCCTCGGGGGTTTTGAGTAAGTTTCCCAGACAGACAGTGCTGAGAAATGTGGCTGAGTTGGAGGACAGGCAGAAATGCTAAATGCTGATATATACCGTGCCATACAGATATCATTTATTCCTTTCTCAACTCTGCAACAGAAATAATACTGTATATAATTTCATATGCTGTGGACATCTTACAAAATATTTGTGGACAGCTTATAGCAGTTTAGTTCAAATTTTCTGGAAAAAGTTGATTTGTATCACAAGAAATTCTCTATTGCACCCAATAGCTACAAAAAATCATTTTAATTATTTTGAGCTGATAAATTTCAAAAACATATACAAATTACATATACATATATGTAAGTAAAAAATACTCCAGCATGAAATCTATAAACAGCTTACAAAAGAAGAAAAGTAGTTACACATTACCAACAGTAGGCTATTCTTGTCAAGCATATACTCTTAATAAATCCACAGAAGATTGTTGCTAAGTGAGCCTTCAAAAGCTCTTCAAAGGGTATTAGCTATTTCACAAAATAAAAGTAGAAGGATTTTGTGCAGCAAATGCAAAAAAGAAATGCAATGCAAAAAAGACACATTTTTGTGAAAAAATAGTGTATTTTGTTCTGTATCTTTTCACCATAATTCTATGAAAATAAGATAAAATTAATGTGAAATATGCAACTACATCCTTTTTTTTTAATATTTGCATTGTCTAAATAATGCTAAAGCAATCTATTATGAAGTGGGGTTCACAGAAAAATGCCATACACTGTAAAAAGAATGAGAAGAGGCTTACCTTTTCATTGAAATTGAAAATGTGTTTATTCAAATAAATTCAGTATCAGAGGCCAGCAGCAGAAATGAAACTCAACACTTGCACAATACAATTGTAGTAAAAACCAAGCACATCTCAAAATCAGCTCTCATTTCTAGTGAAGACCAGGTGGGTTACAGCATTTCCTTGCTACTGGGTTATTTCTTCCTCACCTAACCATCCCTGCAGTCAAGACATATTGGCATTTGATGATTCTCTTGGTTAAAACCAAAGTTATAAGGAACCAAGGATTACATAGCTGCAGCTCACACGGATGACCATTGTGGCTTTGTATGCTTTGGCTTTCTAACCTACAGCTGGCTATTGGACCTCTTTGTTTAACTACAATGTGTCTATTACTCCTTACTTCTCAGCCTAATGTTTCTGCTCCAGCACAGACTGACTTGCTTTTGTGGATAAGGACTCACATCCCTGTTGCTGCTGCTTTGGAGCAGCAGAGGGCTCTGGGACTGGGAACGCCCCAGCTCAGTGCCATGGTTCCCCTTTGCAGTTTGCAGCAGTTCCACGCTATGGTCCTGAGTGCTCCTGTGCTGGGAAGGGCCAGAGGCCAATTAAGCTGTGGGACAGCAAAGCCTCGGTGGGTCACCTCCACAGTGGTGGAGAAGGGCTTTGGTATACACTTTAACAGGTACCAGGGACAAAGACTTTTCTCATGTGCTACGGTGAAGATTCAAGCCTGAGGCCCCTTTCAAGTGTTTAATTTGGATGTGTACTTAGGATGACACTGACAAATACATCCATCAGAGGATGTTTTGACCAGTATGACCAGTTTCCTGCCAGCCAAAACATCCAGTTTATTTAATTTCTTGTATAAATACATCATATTAATTCTAACACTGCTTGGTTACCTTTGAAGGTTTCTCCAGAATTTAACTTTCTGACACAAGGACATTCTTCTCATATCAGATCAGCTGGTGTCTTTTTCTCCATGACTTAACTGTGCTTCATGATACTCATGTCAACTTTTTCCTTTGACTTAAATAAGTCTCCACTCTCCATGATACAACATATTTACTTCCTTAGTCACAGATATCCATCTTACTGTCAATACCAGCACTCTATCTCTGCTGCTCCTTCAACTGACTTCTTTCATTGTGATATCCCTTTCCATAAGTTTTTCTTCTTCCTGTGCTTCCATCCTCCAATAATTTAAGTGTAGGTCGTTTATCAGAAGTCCTCTTCACTTGAGACCTTTCTCTTGCAGTTGGGAAATTTTGGAGCCAGGGACATGGGTGATGTGAGTGTGGGGTTGTCCACAGAAAGGCAGGCTGCCCCCTCTACAGACTACAACAGCACAACATGCTGAAGTCCAGATGTGGGACAAGAGAATTAAGGCCACTCAACCTGCAAAATGCAGGCCCATAGAGGCAAAAGTTGGTGGCAACTGCAGCATCAGGTGCACAGGTAGCATGGCACAGACTTTCCATCATGAAGTCATTTTTGTGCCCTTAGCCACCTGCTTCTGTGGTGATTCCCTACTCTGCCTAAAACATCTTCTGATTACTGGCAGAAACTTCAGAAAAACAACTCTAACCCACAAGGAACAAGTACTACTAGCCTTTTCATCAAGGACAAATTGTGTAGGACTTTCCTAATCTCTGCTCTCTGTTTACTGACCTTTCAGGTCACTGTATCTTCTTTTTAATATCCACAATGACTATAACATTATTCATCATACCCCTGGGTTCTCCCACGATGTCTAGAGCTACTCACATATCCCACAAAAGAGCTTTGCCACAGATTTAATGTCAGGCATTTTTGTAACTACTGCTGCATATAAATCATACCTGATACGAGCAACACAGTTTCCCTTTCTCCTCATAGCAATATAATATTTTTATTAGGGAATGTAAATCTAGATGACACATGGCCTTGGTCTCCCATCCTGCTGGTGTTCTTTTACTATAAAAGCTCTTATTTTTATTGGATATGCCAGAGTTCTCTTTTAGTACTTTTTATTGAGGCTGATTCAATATTCACTGGGCAAGAGGCAGCCTGATTTTTACATGTTTCCCAGGAAGTCAGATCTTTTGAACCTGTGCCATATGCCCAAATCCTCACTTAGCAGACAACTATACAGTAATCTTCTGTTCTTATCTGCCTTTTCCAAAATGAAAGTAGCAATCATTCTGCTGTCAGCTTTTGGTTATTTACCACCACCTCAAATTCTTGGGATTTCCTATTTTCATATTTTCACCTGCATCTTAAGAGGGAAATACAGATGCTGCTGACAAGTTAGTTCTTATAACTAACCATGCAGCCATACTGTCCTACACAAAATAAAATTTCCACATGTCAGCTGGTAAGGGGTAGTTCATTTCCACCTCAGACAGCATCTTCCATCTCCTTGTGCTTGCCCACCGGTTTCCATACATGTGGATTTGCATGTGGCTGCCCTCAGTTTGAGGCATTAACACTGAAATCTGTGCACTCCGGAGAAATTATGCACAGTATTAAATGCCTCTTTGATAAAAAACAAAAAACAAAAAACCCCACAAAAACAAAACACAAAAACCAAAACAAAACCCCCACAAACAAAACCAAAACCCAAAAGCCCAACCCTTCTCACTTTTGTTTAACTTCTCTTTAGTGGGATGCATAGTGGTCCTGTGATGCCACTGTTATGACTGTGAAAATATAAACCTGTCATCCAGGTCCACATTTAGTAAGGAATTCTTAAAGCATTCCCACAACATAAGCAGCTGCTTAGCACCTGCGAAGTCACATCAGCCTTAGCGTAATTTCCATCACCTGTTTGAAATAGTTAGGATGGATTTGCACACAATTTTGCAAGCAATATTCTGCTGAATTATTCTTAAGCAAAGCTTCAAGGAACGGTGAGACCACATGTGAAAACCTGTTTCCATTGTTTTTGGGGTGACAGATGTCCTTCTGCCAAACTTCTCCTCCGAAGTTCATGTTTAATTCAAGCATCCTGGTGAGCGACATATAATTTTGTTGCACAATGTGGCAATCCAAGCAAGAGCAGTGGACCACAAAGGTCTTTCTGGAATGCATCATGACAGGTGCAACAGGGCTATTGAAAAGATGGAACCCCAGTTCTATTGGATATATCACTATTTCTTGCTATTCTTTGAATAGAGTCTGTCTTTCACTGCTGCAAAAGACATATTTTCCCATAAAATACCATAAATTTCTGAAATCTAAAACCAATCCATAGACTTTGATATTTATATTGTTGCAAGGAAATTATGGTTTTGTAAGCCTGCACTGTCCAACAAAACTTTCAAGATATAGTGAGTGGTTTTATAAAAATTAATGTTAAAGGCAGGAGCACAGCACAGGGTGAATATTCAAACAAAGAGAAATCTAGAAATGGGAATTATTTCAACTATCCTTGTTTCCTTCCAAAAGGAAAAGAATCAGTGCCTGCCATATATTTATGTCACTTGCTAACTATGCACTTACTGTGACTGCATTAACCTTGGCTCTATTTCTGTTGCCAAGGGGAAATGAATGTCTACATCTTTGATGTTTGTCTCGCCTCCTGCATTCTGAATGTTTCCATAAGATGCCCAGTTCTATCTTTGTCTAACAAAATCCTCACTGATTCTGATTATTCATGATTATTCTTTCAGTTAGAGAAGTTGTCAAAGTTTATTATTATTTATAGGATATTTGAAGTCATTAATCCAAGTTTGTAACACGTAGGGAAATGTCACCTGGTTGTAAAGCAAGATGTGTTGCCTGAATTACTGAATTTCTCTTTGGATCTCTTCAACGCTTTCATTGTGACTGAATGTAATGGGAATTCTCTTACAATTTTCCACATGGAAAAGAATAATAATTTGGTATTTGTTAAGATAAAAAAAAGTTATTTAAATTTGATTTTTTTTAATAATTACAGCAATTTAAAATAAAGTTGAGCCCAGATTTACACAATTTAGAAATAACATAGCCTGTTCCCAGCGATACAATTTTTTTTTCGTAGTGGACTGTCTTCATCTGGACTTGCAGAATGAATATGAATTTATGTAGCATTCATAAGTGTATAAGTGGCAAATAGTGATTTTTCAATGCCCAGGTTGGTAGTATTTTGGAAATTGCTCAGGAAGTAAATGATTCTTTTTAAAAAAAAAAAATTCAAAACCTTGTCCTTCTCACTTTACCCTTTATGGAGGAAATGTATTTCATTGCTTCATGAGGATTCAGTTCCCTTGGTGCTGAGGGTTACTGTCTACCTGTGGGGAAAATGCTGTCAGGCAGTTTCAGGAGCACCAGCCTCTGCCTTCTGCAATGTGCAGTCTTCACTGAGAGCAGAAAGCCAGGAGTCTGCTGGTGAGAAATGGGCTTCCTTGATATTTAAGTTTTAATGAGGTAAAGAAAGATACAAGTGTTAAAATCTCAGGAGTCTTCTCTTTTTGGAAAAAAACCCCACATAATTTTTAATTTTTAATTTCTATTCCTCATTGTCTTTTAGTGCCAAAAGAAACTGTCATGCATTATTTAAATAGCCCTTCTCTACTGCTTGAATGTTCTTGGCAAGATTTTAATTTTCAAATTCTTGCAGTTCTGGATATCAAATCTTTCAATCTAGATATTTCTCAATTTTTATGAGGTAATACTCTATATATTTTTAAATCATCTTAAAATCTCTGTCATTGAATATTCCCTCAATTCTTGTCTGATGTTTAATGGCTATGGTTTTCTCTCTATGACAGCTGCAAGATCTGTGCCCAACCATCTTAGATGCATATATGGTGACTAACAGATTTGCCTCCTTGAATTTTTGTAAAGGATTCAAAGGAGGAGATGATATGGTAATTAAATTCCCTAATTTCAAGTTTCCCATAACTCTTTGTGGAATAACGTATCTTGAATGATGGGCAAAGCTGAAAGCTGTTAATGACTTTAGGATCTTCAGCAGTGGGGCATGAGTTTTAACACCTTACTGCTGACAAATTTCCTTATGGTTTCCAAAAGACAGTTCTCTTGAAGACTTAGAAAAGATCAGGATAGATAAGCCATCTTTAGCAAACTGAGTTGGGAAACCCAAACCAAACCAAACCAAACCAAACAAAAAAAAAAAAACAAAACACCCCAAACCATTAAATTAATTTTTTTTTCTTCGTAGTATAAATTCAAAAATTGGATTGGTGTGATTCACAGAGTTGAGGCATCTATGAGCAAGGGAAAGAGTAGTTTTCAAATACAGCACAGAAACTTCCTTCTGTTACAACTTCAAGGACAAAATCTCAATCCTTTTGCAATGAATTGAGAATTGCAAAACCTGCACTGGCTTTAGCAGAAGAAAGAATTCATATCCATCTCAGCAGGTATTCTACAAACAATAATTAAGACTCACTCCTGCAAAATAAATGAATGTTATCACTCTCATTTTACAGATTGGAAAACTAAGCCACAGAAAAGCTGTGGGATTTGCTTACTGTTGCATGCAAAGTTGAGTAGAAACCAGGCACTTAGTTTTGTAATCTGTTTCCTTAATAACTGGACTGCACATCCTTCCTAAATAGAGTTGCATGAAAAATGCTGTCTGGACTCTTTGCAGAGATATTTGTGCCTAGTAAATCATATGCTGGTGAAGTCTTCTGTGACACACATACCTTGAAATACTTCTGAAGTCAAAGTAGAATTTATAATAGAGATTGTTTTTATTCACAGAATTCCTATGTTTTAAGGAAAGAATTTTTAATAATTAAAAGTCAGATGTGGATAATGGAGGTGACTGGATGAAATGTGTGTGCGTTTAGGGGCTCAGAGAACATATAAATAAACACAGAGTGTTTGAGGAAAAATTCCCTGCCTTTCATCACCACAGAATACAACATGGAGCATAATATTGCCATTTGTTAGATGTTGTTTCCTGCTTGCTTTGGACACCAGAAGTCGCCATTCACAGCCCACAGCCAGCAGCGATCACTCTAGAATTCAACATCTGCAAAAGAGACTATGAGCTGACAGACTCAAATGTCTCATCTCATGCAATTGTCTACCAGCAAGTATTCCTCTTAGAGATTTGTTTAGTTGATTTGCTGTAGTCTGGTCTGCTGGACACAGACACTTCTGCTGATCCTAACCTCTTAAGCAATTTCCAGGCCTACTTGAGCATGGCTGTTGGAGTGGGATTGACCTGGCCATGTTGTCAGCTGGTGATGCCTGATCCTCATTTGGATGCAGAGAATGTTCTGCACATTTACAACCAACAGAGGAATATCTAGGTTGCAACCAATCTTATCTTAGAGACTATTAAAGACTGTTTAAATAGGGCAATTCAATCACAAAATAAGATGTTCCTACTTCTCTCTGTTCACAGTTTGGGAAACTGTGTGCATAGTTCAGTTTTGCCAGGTGAGAAGGACCCCAGCCTTGGAAGCTTTGATGAATTATGGCAATCTTTCTTCACATGTTTTTAATTCCTGAAAAATATAATGAAGTCGTTGCTCCTGTCCTTCTCTCATGTGGAGAACCACCATATTAGCTCTTGGAAATCTGGAACTCCCTCCTCTGACAACCACTAATGGCAGTCACTACCCAAGTGACACATTCCTGAATAATTATTCTTTTTTATTCTCTCCCAGCAGGACAAGGTCTTTGCACTTTCATGTAAAGAAAAGAGATAAGGAGTGAGTCCGAAAGATGAGAACATGAGCAGAAAAAGGAATGATAGATAGAAAAGAAGCATCTTGTAAGCACTGAGCTTCAGCAAATCTTGTACAGTTTTGGTGGGATGTATTTTGAGGAACTTAACAGTAGCCACTTCATCGTGTAGAACTGAACGTCCTGGCATTGACAAGCCCCAAGAGTGCCTTCCTCCTTTGACATATTGCAAGTAGACTTATCTCTAGTGACCTGGTTAAAGAAGTTGAGACATCTTTCATTTTTAATATAGTGTCATTTCATTCATTTTGGTGACTTTTATTAAGGGTAGTTTGTCAGAGTAGAATATCTAATTTTTCTAGGTTTTCTAGGTTTAGGACCAGCATTTTTCCCCCCTTCACTGATTTATTGTGTTTTTTCTGATTAGATTTGGCAGGAAAGCAAACTTGACAAACTGCAGGGAATGACATTTAAAAGGAAATATAAGGGATTTTGAGCTAATTCAAGCCACAGTCTTTATCTTTTCCTATTGTTTCTTACAAAACCAGAAAATCTGAGAAAGCGTGGTTTGAGATCACTGAAATTGTGGTGTTACCTGAGAGATGCTCCCTTGTTGTTTGCACTTTCTAACCCTGGAGCCTCCTTGGCAGCTCTGCCTGGCAGCCTCTGGTACAGGTCCACTGATCTCAGAAGTTTGTCCAGCACCTCTGGGTGCTCTCTTTTTTGCTATTGCAATGAGCCACAGGAAGACCTAACAGACAGATTGTTTAGACCAGCAGAGACCAGATAAAGTTGTTGCTAATTAACCCTTAATTGTGCTCAAGCAGCAGTTCAATCAATTGAAGTTGTGTTAGTGATAGCTCTGTTTTGCCCACAAAAGTCTGCAGCACCTCTGATACATGGCACAATAGCAGGGTAACTGAAAAAATCAGAAAGAAATAAAATTTCTTTGTACTTTTAGTCCAGTTTTTGCCTCTGCAGTCAACAGGAGGTTTGTCATGACTTCAAAGGAAGCAGAAACAGCCCTCTGTTTGAAGTTTAGCTTGCATGCTTCTGAAGCATCATACAATGGCTCAAATGCAAGATGAAAATTGAAGGGTTGAAACCCTTAATTAGAAAGAAAATCAACAACTAAAAGCCCTAGCTTTAAAGTCATAAAGAAAAGCTTCATCTCTAAAGAATTTCATCTGAAAACCCTTCAGGGACAAATAATGTAATTGTTAGCCTTGCATCAGTGAGCAGTCATTTCCACTGCAGAGAAAAATAGAAAGCAAAAGAAAAGGAAGGAATTTTCAGCTTGATTGTGTTGATTCATCATCATTTAACAGCAAAAAAAAAAGGGAGAAAGGAAAGGAAAAAAAAAATCCTAGCTGCTACAAGGCAGATCTACTGCTAACTTCATCTTCTTTAGATCACTGAAAAGAAGGAAGAGACTTATTTGAAGTGCCCTGATGAGGGTTCGTCTAAAATAAAAAAGTGTCCCTGCAGGGAGCAAGAGAGAGAAAAAAAAACAGAGAGAGAAAAAGATTTTCTTTGTGATTTTGTTATCACAATTCCCTCAAACAGGAGAAGAGAGGAAGGCAGTGCTCCAGCATGCTGTTCTGTGCTCCTCTAGTCCTCAGCAGCAGTATTTCAAACTGGATTGCAGGCTGGTACAGTCTCCCCTGCTCTCTACCTGGTTGGACTTAAGGCTGAGGGAGCACTAACTGTCTCCTTCAAGATTTTACTTCTCTTTCTTCCTTCCATACCCAGTGGGAAAAGGATTCAGCAGAAAAGCGTGGCCTTAACATGGGATCAGATAGCGGACAAGAGTGGGAAAAATTGTAACACATCTGTACTGAAATTGTCTTCTTGGAGGTTACTGTATGGATGTTCCATAGGTAAAGACAGAAAAAATTGACCAAGACACATGGCTAATATTACTGAGGTCCTTGCAGGCATTGGCTTGGATATTGTAGGTGGTATCTCATCTGAAAGGTAAGTCTGTTTATAATAGCTTTGAGACAGCTGATAAATAGCAACCAGAATGATAAAGCAACTACATAATAATTTCCATATCCTTTGCTTTTATTTAGGGGCACATTTAATAATTTTATAAATTATTGTTGTGTCTGAGATAATAAATACAATATGGAGACAGATACAGGGATGCTGCTGATGATACATACATAAGTCTATGGAATATAAAGCCATTTACGTTGATTAATGAAAGCATTGCTATGATGAATCTGAAAATATTCTCTTACAATTAATTTTTTACCATTCTTGAGAAATGTGTCACAGCTTCCAACTTTCCAGCATTTTTGAGAAGCAGATGAAATGTCACTGCATGATTGGCAACAGAGAAAGGCAATGGTTAAGTTAAATAAAATCGGAGCCTCTATTCCTGACACAAGCCCAGTTACTGAGTGTCTGAGAATGACCGAGGATACATGAGACACCCATCTCCTGTCATTCCCTGTTGCACCATCCTTCAAGGACCCAGTCTCCACCTACTCTCCACAATCAAAATCACCTGCTTTGAGCACTGATTTCCCTACATATACCTTTCCTTTTGGTGGGGAGCA
This sequence comes from Sakesphorus luctuosus, assembly GCA_013396695.1. NCBI lineage: Eukaryota > Metazoa > Chordata > Aves > Passeriformes > Thamnophilidae > Sakesphorus > Sakesphorus luctuosus. The sequence continues at coordinate 519,010 of VWZD01012782.1, read as the reverse complement.
TGGTGGCCCTCAGGAAAAATCTCTGCTGGGTCCTGGCCCCCATCAGTTTGGAGTGGGTGTCCTGTGGGAGGCTAAGACTAGACTACAGCTACAGGACACAGCTACACTGGGAATATGCTTGGGTTGGCAGAGGAAGAACTAAAAGTGGTTATGCCTTCATTCCCTGCTCTCCAAGCCTGTAAATCTCTGTTTGCCGCCAGGATGAGCAGCCCAGTATGGAGTTTTAGACAATTTGCTGAGAAGCTGCAGAAAAGCAAAAAGGATACACTTAAGGAATTTGCTGTAGAAGATCAACAAGTACCTATTGAATGACTACCTTACAAGCAAATAGAAACACTGAACAAATATAAGACAAGAGAAGCCTTGAGATTAACATCTAATGACAAGAATTAAGGATAGTGTTATATCTGCTTGCATTTATTTTTCCTGGGTGAAGTATACAACACAGCTGAGAAAACAGTTCAACCAATGGTGTCATCCTTATTACTATTAAGTTAAAAAAGTTTAAATTTATGCTCTTTTTACTACCTTTCCTCTGAAGAGATCTTTCTCTTCCTTCCACATCATTAAGAAAAAAATTCTGGCTCTCAAAGAATTCATTGCCAGGCTCATTTTTAATAAATTATTTCTATTTCTTATTCACTACCATCTTGCATATTATATCTGAGACTTTTCCAGCTTCCTGATGGAAATTAGTTCGGCTTCCCTTAGGCATCTTTGGGAATATTGGAACAGAAACAAAGGTAGGATTATTTTAGAAAATTTTTTTGTTTATAAAGAGGGAGGAGTTTGGGAAGAGAATATTTTAATAGGGAATAGAAGTATTACACTATGAAGAAAAGAGAAATATAATCAGTTTCCAGGAAAGAAAAAAATAAAAAGGAAAATGGGAAAAAACTTGCAAGATTGTGCAAATCTCATACTTCCCTCCCTTTCAGATTTGGAGGACATTTTCAAATGCAGCCAATTCTGGAAGCAGTTCTCAGAACACAAAAGGATATCAAATGGTAGAACTGGGGAAAAGAGATCATACCACATATGATTTAAGAGCATGTGCATCTGGCACCAAGGATTTATAGTAATGAGAGAAGGTTTAAAATGTGTCTTGTCTCAGCAAGTCTAATCTTTGGTGCTACACAAATGTAAGCAAACCTCAGTGTTCCAAGTGCAGGGCAGTCATTTGAAGTGTTGGGAGCGACCATACTGATCAAACTGTTCTGTTTCATGCCACTCTTTTAAACTTTTGATCAGTAAATCTAAGCCCTTAATTTAGTGGGGCACTTTGTCTGCCTCTAGGTCAGACTAATAAATTTTTAACTGCTTCTACCCTCTAGGCAGACTAGTACATTTATAATTGACTTTATGGTGCTCCACTACAGTCAAGTCAAGTATGACTGTACTGGTTTTAGCTGGTTTCATGAGCTTCTTTAACTTAGTGTCACAACTTATGTTTTTTCTGGAAATCAATACACAGGTTTCTCTTTTCAGAATTACATAATCACAAAATAAAAATTATGATCATATTATAGTCAGTGATATGTGACTTCTTTTATCTGTGAAAGAGGCAAACAGTTTGTGACAGAAATAGTCTATGTATTCAGGCATCTGGATATCTGTCTGACAAAACAAACATTTGAATATATTTGGATGCATCAAAATCAGTTGTATAAATGATTTTCAGAAATGATGAGCTGAGTAGGGAAATGTCTGGATAGAATTTCTCCCAAATTAAAAACCTTTCTGTGTTTATTGTTGTTATTAGATTGGTATTCTATTGCATGTATATCTGGTTTTGATGTCAATCTCTGTTTTATCCCTTTCCATTAGTATCCAAGTTATTGTCTCCAAACACTACTGTCTTCCACTTAATCTTGCAAAAGGTTGTAGAACCTGATGGCTCCAGTCAGAGATTGTTCATACGGATCATGTCTTCATACTCCACACAGTACCAGAAAAGTCATGCTACCTGCTTTTTTATCTACTGAATTTATTCTTACTCATACTTTTCAATTCTTTTTTTCTTCAGTGCTTTTTCCATTTCTTCACAGTCTTACAATGTACTCTTTACTCTCTCCACTATGAATAGTTCATCAGCCAATTTGTCTCTCCTGGAAGGATAACTATATCTATCTAAAAGGGTAACTTCTAGAATTTAGAATACCTCCCAGAACTTATTACAACAAACCAATTATTTACAGAATACTGTTATTCCAGAGTTTTAGGCAGTTCATCTCTACTCAACTTTAATTTGGTTCTTCCTTTTTTTAGTTAAAATTGAAGAAGCACATAGCTGCCTCTTCCCCTACTCCCCCAAAGCACTTCTTTTCTCCATGTTTTAACATAGTAAACTTCATGTCTTGCCATTCAAGACAATGGATCTCACAATACTTTGAGTCTCATTTGAGAACAAAATGCCATTCATGATCTTGTCCAGCCCAACAGTTTAACAGCAGCCTTTGTTTCTTATAACCGATTCAAAGGAGCAATTCCATGCAATGGCATGCAACCTCACTGGAAAGTAACTCGGGACAGACTAGCATCCTGTTTTCACTAAACAGTTCTTTGCTGTTTTTGAAGGTGATTGAACTTCCTCCAATAAACATTCATTTAAGGTGAGCTTATATAAAATAGAAGAGTTTTTTATATCACATTTTCCCAAGAAAATAAAGGCATGAAAAATGAATTTGTCATCTTGCCCTCCTGTATCATATGTTTTTTTTTAAAAAAAGTACTAGAGGAACAGACAAGCAAGGTGGAAGGCAGAAATGGGTTCAGAAAAAAAAAAAGCCAGCTTCTGTAAAATATCAGTTGAAATTTTTCGACTGTATAAGCAACCATTTTCCAGATCTGTGGAATAAAAGTTGAATATTCACAACTGTTTTGCCTTATTTTTACTAGATCCAAATCTAGATTCTCTGGACCTTAGGCAATAAATGAGTTAATTCTCATTTGCATGTAAGGAGTTTCATTTACAATTTAGTGTATCCCTCAGCCTTTCCAAATGCAAATCATATCTGTCAAATAAGAAAAACTCATTCTGCAGTCAAAATAGCCTGAAAGACAGGCCAGGTATTATTATAAAATTACTTCATTTTCACTGGAAATGGTTATGTCTGGAAAGTCAAAAATAGATTTTGTCAAGAAAATCAGTCTATTCCTAGGTCTGTGACAAAGATATCTTTCTCTTTCTAAAAATCTTTTCAACTAAAAGTCATGTGATGTCACTAAAAGATTTAGAAGAAAGACATGGTAAAGTGAAACCAAACTGGTGATTGCAGAGCCTTTGTGTGCTCTTAAAAGTGGAGAAGGGTGTTGAGTTCCTTAAGTCAGCTGTTGTCCTGGAAGGAGGTTAATGCAGTCCATGAGGTGTGCTGCCTGAATGAATAAGTTGTCCCAAGAAGTAGGGTGAATTAGGCCGTGGTCAGCACTGTTCTAACTCCTCTGCCCTTGGGACTAGTGTTGGCACCTGCAGATAGTTATCCCACAGAGTGTAGATGCACTACTTAGCTTGCAGCTGGCTTGGGAATGCTACACAATGCTTTTAAGTATATGCCTACCTACCTCTAGAGCTGCCCACCTTTTGAAATACATATATTCACCATCTCACTCGAATTCCAGAACTCTGATGTAATACCACAACTCTTGTAAGTCCTAGGTCACTTAAAATTATATGTACATTCCTAATTTGTAACATACCTTTCAGCAAATGCCTTACTGTAAAAATGGATATTAAACTAGAAAGACACAGGCCAAAACCTACAGATTTTATATGTTGATGGAAATATTTCAGCCAACTCTGAGTTCCTCCTGATACATATGCATGCCTCAGCAATATTCATACTTTTTCTTAAATTATGTATTTTGACTGAGGAGAATACCATAGCATTTGTGTTTGAAAATTTGAGAATATATCTGACACAGAGAGCAGCAGCTCCAGCCCACCCAAGTGCTCCTCACACTCCTTTTCTTAACACATCCATCACAGGACCAAACAAGAAAAATAAATTTATATAAGGGTATATTAAGAGTACTATCAACCAACTACCTTGTCTGTAGCTTCTAGAAATGACAGTCTCAATAAATAATGTGAAACTCTGCAACTACAAAAATGTGACAATGGTTGTAACACATGGAAATGGAGGTGCTCTGATGAGGTTCCTTGCAAGGTTCCACATCAGCCAGGCTGCTCTGCCAGTGTCCTTAGCCAGAAGGACATTGTCCACTGATGTACTTAGGATGTCAGTGAGTATCAAGCTTGTGATCTCCCCCTCAGCTTATTTACAGACTTAAAATGAGGCACCGGGGACACACAAGCAACTTCTCTTCAGCAGTCAGTGTCCTTCATAAGCCAGAAGGACTGTAAAGAGTTTCTAGGGTAACTGTTGAGTGTCCCTGCAGCCACCTTTCATTTTTCTTTCACTGAATCTGTGTACCCACTCTAGCATACCAATTCAGTTTTCCAGGTTATGTAAAGGCTCTTCCTAAGAAAGAATGGGTCTACAGTGTTTTTCCTGTCTACTTTTTCTACTTGCTAAGATGGAGCAACTCCTCCTGTCCTGTAGAGTGACATAATTTTGTATGATTCTGGTCTTGTCCCTTGACGCTTAGAAATCCAGATTTGTTTTTGTCCTGCTGTTTTCCTCAAGGCATCAAGACCTTATTCATGTGTCTGGATTAGTTCTACATTCTACAGAATCACAGAATGTGCTGAGTCGAGAGGGACCCACAAGGACCCACAAGGATCACTGAGTCCAACTCCTGGCCCTGCAGAGGACCATCCCCAAGAGTCACACCATGTGCCTGAGAATATTGTCCAAACACTTCTTGAACTTTGTCACACTTGATGCTGTGACCACTTTCCTGGGTAGCCTGCTCCAGTCCCTGAGTGGACAAGAGAGTAACAGTTGTCTAGGGCACTACATGCAAAAAGGTCTGATGTAATGGCACGAAGAGAAAATCCTCTCCATTTTTTTCTTTTCTCCCTAGTTGCCTGCACTTTTTCCATAAAACTGAAGTGCTTTGTGCCTCCTCCCACCAGTACAGCATAAAATAGAGTACAGGTCTGAGACACAGAGTTATTTAAAACCTCTGAGCCTGAAAGTTCAGTTTATTCTTGTCTGTTTTGAAAACCGTATTTTTCAGGAAAGACGGAAAATGTTCCATTCTTATGATAAAGACAGAAATCAAAAGGAATATCTGCTACCATCCTCTGAGCTTTCCTTGTCTGATGAAGAAGCATGAGCCACAGAGTGTATGAACAAATTTATAAAGATAAACTATTCTTCACTCTTTTATCACAGACTATCCTCTGGATTTAGCATATGGCCAGGATATCACACAGAACAACAATTTCTTATTATAAATTAGGAACAGCACTGAGCCAACTGCAGTTTCAAATCCATCTGCCCATGCAAAAATAGTTTCTCACTGGGATCTTCCTTCTAATGCTGAACTATTTCTGCCCACAAACCTCTTCTTCCCAAATGACTTAGGAAACAATGCACTTTTTAAAAAACACAATGTAAAGGAATGGAGAGCTCCCCCTACCCAGTGTCCATACAGTGGCCTTTTGTTAAGCACAAGGCTCAAGGTACTCCAAGGTCCTGTCAGGATAACTTTATAGTGCTTATTGCTGATGTGTTGATTCTGTATTATGTGAATATTCATATGCAGCCTTTCTCCTGAAATCAGATTTTTCAAAGCGGACTGTAGTATCTATGCAGAGCCCCTTTGTAGTCTGTGCATTCAGCATCATTGCAAACATCTCTGGCCTTCCCTGCATCTGCATTCACTGGGCCATTTCTTAGTTTTCCATTCTTCCCTACCCAAGATTTCTGTTTTTAAGGGTGGATAAAATGCACTACCTTTTTTTGGGTGCTGGATTTTTTCCCCCAGTCTGACTGGTTTTTGACTCTGTGGGCCTTTTTTTCCAATTTTCCTGTTATTCTTCCCAGCCTTCTGATTTTCCTACTCAAAATTCTTTTTTTACATAATAATATAAAAAATCCAGCATATTTTAAATCATGTTTAATCATTATCAGCTTAAAACTAACTACATTTTCTTGCAATAAATACAAGACTTCCTCTGCAATTTTTTTCTCAGTTGAAATGTTTCTTCTCTAAATTGTCATCATCATGGCTAAGGCTTTGCGAATGAAGATTTGGGAAGGGCTCTCCCCATGTGGGTGTGTCCTTCGAGCCTGGGCAGTGGATTTTTTTAGGTAAGGCACAGCGTGCGCAGAACTGGCCCCACCCTTTAACTCCTAAGGGTCATCTGGCACAGCCGAGCAAGCTTGGATGGTGACAGTGAGGTCCTCAGGACTAGAGCCTACAGCTCCTATTCCCAGGTCTCCCATCAAAGTACTAACTGGGGATGACCCTGCTCAGCTTCCAAGATCTGCCGGGACCGGGTATCAGGGAAGCATTTAATTACCTCTCTCTAAATTGTATGAGGAAAATACTACCTATAATTAAAAAAGGGGATGAGGGTGTTGGATTAGGCAGTTTGACCTGAGTGCTTTCTCTATTGCATTAAGAATTCAATGCTGCAGATCAGGCACTGCACTGCAGCATGCTTCCCAAAACTCAGAGAAGCCCAGCTCTCACCTTCCTTGTTTTAGCTGTATTAGACTTGATTCCACTCAAGTCTATGAGGTTATACCAACAAAAAATGAGATAACACATTGGAGAATGATTCTATATTAATTTAAATTTTATAAAGCAAAATCTCTTTTCTGATTCAGTTTGAAGTATTCAGAATAATTTTTAGCTGTTCTCCCAAATTATTCCCTTAATTTTGGAGCCTGCTGCTGAAGCACCTTGTATACAGCTCAGCCACTTCCGTGTTCTTGTTGCATTTTAGTGAAATGTCTATCATACATCACCCCCAGAACAGAGCTGTATAAGCTGCAGTGGCTGTACAAAGTTTCTTACTCACAGGTAGGGAACTAGTAGGAAATTGAGATGGAAATCCAATACTACATTAACAAGTTAACAGCCTATGTAAATAATAGCTGACCATCACAAATTTACTCAAGAATATCTATTACAGAATCCTTGGACTAAAAAAAAGAAAAAGAAATTAATAAGAGGCTGAATGCTTTTTGGTAAGTAAATCATTGTCTAGATACACATTATAGATTCATCAAAGAAGAATGAGAGTTATGTTTTCCATTACCTGTTGTTGGTCACTAGAAGAAAACCTTGTGAATAAATAAAGGTAAATTGCTGTATACAGTAAGTAAAGGTACCAAACACTTTCTTCTTCACTGAGTAAAAAACCTGCTGGATGTCCAGGCTCCAAAAAAGGTGGTGAGTGGAGTTACATCCAGATGGTGGCCAGTCACCAGTGGTTTTCCCGTTTAAAGAAATTTCTTTATCAATGATCTGGACAAGGGGATCAAGTGCACCCCCAATCAGTTTGCAGATGTCACAAAGTTGGGAGGGAGTATTGATCTGCTGGAGAGTAGGAAAGTTCTGCAGAGGGATCTGGACAGCTCTGGGCCCCCTACTACAAGAAAGACATTGAGGTACAGGAGAGAGTCCACAAAAGGGCAATGGAGCTGGTGAAGGGTCTGGAGCACAAATCTTATGAAGAGTGACTGAAGAAGCTGAGAGTTAGACTATAGAAAAGGAGGCTCGGGGAGAACTTTGTCTCTTTCCATAACTACCTGAAAAGAGCTTGCAGCCAGGTAGGTGTCAGTCACTTCTCCTAGGTAACTAGTGACAGGACAAGAAGAAATGTCCTCAAGTTGCACTATGGGAAATTTAGATTGAACATTAGGAAACATTTCTTCACAAAAATCATTGCCATACACTGGAACAGGCTGCCCAGGGAAGGCTGAGTCACCACCCCTGGAGTTATTTAAATGACATGCAGATGTGGCACTTAGGGACATGGTTTAGTGATGGACTTGGCAGTGATGGGTTAACAGTTGGACTTGGTGATCTTAAAGATCTTTTCTAAACAATTCTATGATTTTTATTTTGACTTTGTTTTTCTTTAGGACTTTTACCTTAAAACAAGCTTTGAAAAAAGACATTTTGCTAAAAAATAGTAACTAAAACAATTATTAAATTTTTTTCATGTTGGGGACAGGTCCTGAGACAATTGACAAGGTATCATGCAAAGAACAAGACAATGAATGATGCAGGGGAATTTCCATCTCCTCTGGGATGCTTCTTTTCCATTCAAATTTTATGTTTTGGTCTCAGCCTCTGTTACATTAGCCAATGTAATTGGCAAACATTTTACAAAGAGATGAGAATGGAAGACATTTTCCTTTAGCTTCTACCCCTCTCCATAAGAACTGTAATGTGGAGGGCTTATGGTGACAATCCAGATCTAAAATACACTCCAAAAAGCATCAAACAATAATGTCTCAGGTTTCCAATTTCCCCTCAAAACAGCAGCAAACAATAATTTTAGTGTCACTTCCTGGAGAAATAAGGATAAACAATCATGTGGCCTGTGTTCTTTGTGTTAGATCATCCTTTCACCTAATAACTACTGACTGCAGTTACCCATATTAAAAAAAACTTATTTAGGGGGAAAAGCCAGAGAGATATTTTATTCATTAAAATGTGTGGAAATAGGCAGTCGCTAGACTGGTGGTGGCGATATTCAGTGCATGAGTATTAAGACATACATTACTTATTTTCTTTTACTGTGAGAATTTACATAATATAAAGTATGGAAAATTTGCCGTGGAGAATCTTCTACAGTAAAACCAGATGAAAATGCACTTAGATATGTAGATTCATGGCAAATATTGGATTGAACTCAAGAGCAAAAGTAAGTTCTGATGGACAGAGCAAGGAAGAGATCTGAACTTCCACCATGCAAGTGTTTAGCTGTATTGCTACTGGATTCAACTGGAAGAAGCTTTCAGAAAGCTTCAATCCCATGACTTATGGAGTATTGTAGTGTCCTGGGCTGCACTTCATCAGTTTTAAAGCAGAGATCAGGAAAGCCATTTATTTAGGAAAAATAGGTTATAACAAAGAGAAAATATGTAAATCTTCTCACCTTAAAACTTGCTTATGTGAACTCTCCTATGCTTCACAGAATCACAGAACAGCTGAGGTTAGAAGTGGTCTCTGGAGATCATCTGGTCCAATCCCCCTGCTCAAGCAGGGCAACCTAGAGCCCAGCACCATGTCCAGGAAGGTTATGAACATCTGCAAAGGATGGACTCTCCACAACCTCTCTGGCCAATGTGTGACCTGGAGGAGTTAGTTATTTCTTAAGTTATAGATTCTGAAAAGCATATCAAATTTTTCTCCCCAAGGATGATTATAAGGTTTGTGAATTTTTAATCAATAATTCTGAGTATACAGAACCACACTCCACAAATACAGCTTACCCTAGTTGACAAAACTACAACTATTTTGACCATCCTTTCAGTGTTTTCAATCAACTTCACTCAATTAAGCACTTTTTTCCATTTATCTAGCCAATCACTAATTTTTTAGATTCTCATCTTTCTCCTTTGTGATTAAATCCAGCCATTAATGAAAGATTTGCCAGAATAAGAAGGGAACAATTACTGATCTGAACAAAAGCTAAAAAAAGATTTCCTAAATGGCTAGAATAAAGTACAGGGGAATTGTAAATGTCAGTCTTCTGCAAAATAAAGGTAATTACATCCAGCAAGATATGCATTCCTGCTCATTTTTAACGGCATGTCTTGAAAGAGTGCTACAAAGCTTACACTTTTCATCTGGTTCTTACACTCCCTGTATGCTTTCTTTCCTCCATTTTCCTTCTTTTGGTGCATCTTCTCAGTGTGAGGCAGCTCTCCTTCTGCCTCACTGGCTGCAGTACTGGCGCTGCGTGAGCAGAGCCCTCCACTCCAGCATCTTTTCAGCCTTATACCAGCTCTGTTTCATCTTTCTCTTCCTCTTTGTGTCTCCAAGCATTCATAATACCTCTTACTCCTGGGGCTATCTGCATATTCTTGTTGCTTGGAAACCATTCCTGAATGGCTACACAGGATTTAAGAAAACTTGTCTTCAATAATTCTCCCACCTCTTTTTTCATAGTGGAGTACTGTTTTAAGTGCTACAAGTAATTCTTTTTAACTTTCGTTCTCATTATCTTTAATGTGGTTTTTAGTTTGTTCTCTCGTCTTATGAATACCATACTTTTTTTTTTCTTTTCTTTCATCTTTATCCTCCAATGTAACTTTCAGTGACACAATTCTGTAATATTCTTAAAAGGCAACGTGACTGAAAAAGTCATCACAGCCAGAGCCCTGGAAGCAGGATTTGTTTGGAGGTACAATGAAAAAGCACGAAGAGGGTCTACTCCTGAAGATGGCATAACAGCATAAATAAGACCTGCTCCCTTCATCCATGCTAACTTGATGCTGCCATTGAATGAGAAGGAACTGCAGGAACCTCCTGGGCACTTTGGAGCCTGGAAAAAAGAAGTGTGACTAACACCTGCAGAAAGATCAAAGGCTAAAATAGGTAACAGAGCCAAATGAGATGAATAAGGGCAGGAAAAAAGGCAAAAAGCCTCATTGTCTTCACAATTTTTTAAATGGCCAAAGCATAATTCACCAATAGCATCGCAGTTACACTTTGCTTTTTATGAACATCATATGTTTTCTGCACATTGATTTTCAATATTCTGATAGGGAATAACCAGTGTTATATGTCCAGCATGGGATCTTGTAATATACCTTATTAAATCTATGGGCACAGCTAATTTTTGGAAGTCTTGAATCTGTACCCACATTTTCTATTATTCTGTGGGTCAAATATAAAATTCTTCACATTCTTTTACACTTCTAATAGGTGTCAGGGTCTTACAGATATTCTAGCTGATTGTCTAAAAAATTATATGAAAAAGAATACCATAATTCACTGTGAATGATTGGCTATTTTGATTGAACTAACATGTTCTAGGTAACTTGGATCACAAATAAACTTGGATAGCAGAGTGAATAACTGCCAATGGCTGCAGAAATCTTTCTCATTAAGACCCAGAATAGTGACTATTCATTTGTCATTTGTGTGCCTTCCATATCATCCTAGCCTGGAGTCTGACCTTTCCCTGCATCCTGATGCAGGTCATTCCCTGGCACTCAATAGTTATAAATTCTGAAGGGTTTGCAGACAAACAGAGTAGTGTGAAGGTGCAGGAAAATGTCTGGCTGTACTGTGTGTTACTGCAAGTCAGGGTTAGAGCTTCCTTTCTTTAATAAACACAAAGAGCAATAGTTAATTAATTTTCTTACTGGTGCTTTATAGTATTCCAGAAACAAAACTACTGTATCAGCTGAAGCTTCAAGAGCTCCAAAGTCAGTTTTAGATCACTAAAAAAAAATGTTAATTTGAAACATGGAACCTATTATTGCTAAAGCCAGAAGTATGTTTGGTGCTCCTCTGTATGACCAGAGACCATATTCCTGCCTATAGAGAGTTATGATTTCAAGTGAAGGCACAGCACAGTGAACAGTCAGTCACAATAGGTCTCCCAGACTTCACATGGGCCACCACATTTTCCATCCTGCAAGATCTGCTCCCGTAACCCACAAGAAAATCAGAGAAAATGTGACTCTTCTGTGCTTTCCCTGCAAAGTCATATATATGTCTTGCACTGCAGCAGATCAGGGAACAGACTAGCCCCTGATACAGGAGGAATGCCCCTCTTCTTGCCATCTGATAATAAGAATCTCAGAAGCTCTGAAGGGTCCTTATTTCTACCACTCTTCAAGGGATTTTATTGCTACATCATATCCCTGTCTTAAAAGTGATGTTTTTAATGTTAAATATATAATATGGTCAAAGTTTGCTAAGCAGCATAAATCCAGCCTTTTAAATTTGTTCATAAGCACCAGTAAAAAAGCAAGAAACTCTTCAACAGATCTGAGAAGATTCAATGCTGTTTTGGTCTAGTCCTGTGATACTCTTCTCTTACTTTGCCTGCTAACATTTAAAGAGCAGCTGAATGCTTACATCTCAGTGTCCCATATGCTGGGGAGGGAGGGAGAGGGAAAGAAAACCATTGATTTTGCTGCCTTTATTCCCATGAGAACCACTAATCACGTGGGAGTAGAACAACAAGTTCTGCTAGGCACACAGAATCTGCTTATGAGACATCTCTGCATGCTCTCGAGGTTTCATTAGCTTTAAGTGGATTTTTTCCACTCCCCCAGATCATTGTTATTTCATAACCAAATTTATTCAAACTAGGGAAAGACACATCTCCTGCAGTACGCCAACTTCAAACTCAAGCTCAAAATGTACTGTACATATTTTTTAAACAGTTCAATGATTAAAATATGCATAGGTTACAACAATGGGTTTATGGCAAACTCCTACTTTCCCCGCTGTAGGGAATGCTAATAATTAGTGTGATTTCTGTCATTCTCCTAAGACACCACTGAACTTGAAATTATTATGGAGAAATAATTTTTCTATATGGGCTGTCTTTAAAAAAAAACAAAAACACACAACAAACAGTTCTGTCTGTTACACGATCAACAAAGGAGAGAGTAATACAATAGCTACACCCAGTGGCAACTTCATTAACTGCTATTTTTCTAAAGAAAAATGCCATGATTTTCTTAAAAGGGACTTATCAAACGTGGTCAAACATAAATATTTAGGCTAGTTTTAATAGTTGCTTTTTCATGAAGATAGATTCATTTTTAAATGGTGACAAATTGAGTAATCATTCATAATTCAATTCTTTTCTTACAATTTATTTTGAATGCACAGCAGTGTTGTACTTTTGACTGGTTTATTATCTTCTCTCAGAGTTGCGTAAAAAATTGAGCCACATATTTTTCTCCTTCCCAGGTTTCATATTTCTAATCTTTGTGGTGACAAAAGTAGGTTTGAGATTATGGATCACTGGAATTGATGTCATGTTACATTGTGGGTTTGCAAAGAAAATTGGAAGTGACACTCTAAATATGCATAAAAATTTTTTCCAGTTCTGTAGAACATCATGTTAACCTCTAAGACTATGGAAATCAAAAAGGAAATTATGAAGGGAAGAAAAATCTTTTCACTCAGTTTGTGGCTTCTGAATTTTCGTGGGCAATGATTTTTCCCATTTCAAAGTTAGAAAATTTTCACAGCAGTTTAAAATTTCCATTTTGCTTTAAAAAAGAATGAAAAGCCATATTACAAAGTTGCTCTATAGACACGGAATTATACCTCGAGTAGAAATTCATTTGGGAGATTTGCTACTAATTGAAACAGGTTATGAAAAAATAAACAAAGTGAAGAAAATCATATTCGGAAGTTTCAGAGTCAACAGTGCATGGGAAATAATTTTGAAATCATGAAATGAATGTCAAAGTAAGCACTGAGAAAAAATAAGAAATAAAGCAATGGACTTGCAATCAATGCCTCTGGTGAAAAGCAGAGACCTCCATACTATGAGGTATTTAATTTTGTTCCTGCACCATGGCTACTTTAAACATGATGAATTAATTTTTGCCCCAGAAAAAGCAGCAAAATCTCCATTTTCAGATAAGTTTCATTACTGGGAATTTAGGGGTAATTCTCATAAAATTTAGTAGATGAAACATAAGAATTTGCATATTTCCTTGCAGTACCTGAACTTGTATAGTTTATAGATGTATGTTCCAGCCATATTCTGGATGGGTGTAAAAGAAAGGTGATTCGTGAGCTGTATCATGCTTTCAGAGTTACAATGCACCACAAAACTCAGTGGGGAGCTGATTGCAGTGCCCTGATACCCTGAGCAGTTCTGCTACATGACATGTTGCTTATACATTCACAAAACCAACACTGATGTTCCTTCTAGACACATAAGAGGAGTTGGTCCTTCTCTGGAGCAGCAAAGACTCTGAGATATTAAAAAATATAAAGACAGAAAAGGCGCAAGGAGTTCTTAAGTATGGGATCAGTGATGGGAGGGGAGAGAACTCTATCCATAAAAAACATATACATCCATTGGAGCAAACTTCCATCCGCAGCAAAAAGTCCAAATTTGGGTATTGCCTTCACTGCATAGCCATCATGCTAAACTCATAAATCACTCTTCTACCCTTTTAACATTAGTAGGTGGGCAAAAATATCTATAAAAGCTGATTTGCTTTGCCCATTCTACCACTCTAGGAAGAACCCTGTCAGATGCCAAGAAAATAAGAATGACACAGAATGAATGGGTGCAAGTCATCACTCAAATACACCAACATGTTTTGTCAGTGTCACCTGGATAGGCTTAGAGGGGCAGCAAAGCCTCTGCTAAAATCATGTGGATATTTTCGTCAGAAAATACCTTCATGATTTTAAAAATACCCAAAACCAAAACCTCATCATTGCCTATGGAAACAAAACACTCTGACACAAGGCATTATCTCAATCAGTCATGCAGGTGATCTTTCCACACACAGCTTACTGTGTGTTGTTCCAAGGCTGGCACTGCTCTTTGGTTTCTCAGCTGGAAGTTCAAACCAGCTAAAAATCCACCAGGTGGAAAACATGTCCAAAGTTACTTGATTATTAGCAGAAATACTCTTAGTGACAATCTTGTTTATTGTACTATTCAACCATATGTAAGAGCCTCCCACATTACCTTCCTCAATCAAAATTCTGCTAAAGCTAGTTACGCTGATTGCAAGGACAGTTAAAGGTTGCTGGGAGGATGCCAGTGTCTATTGCTGGAATAGATGCATTGAAAGACTAATGGCAGGCAAAAATACAACTGAAAGACTCCAAATATTAAAAGGTGTCACCAGAAATCCCTGTTGGAGCATGAAAATGATAGTGTAAACAGGGTTTTAATTTTTCTGCAGACAGCAAACTACTTGTTGCACTTAAAGATCCCTGAAAAGGCAGGTTTTTCTTGATGTTTATCACCATTGTTAGCAGAAACCTTGCCAAGGGTGGCTGCTCTTCACACAACAGTGTCCTCATAAGCAAAAAAAGCAACTTGGTTCTGCTAATCATGTGTGTGTTCCCCATGTAGGGAACAGGTCTTCTTCACAGTGTTTGTTGTTTATCAAGAAAAATGGGAAGAGTCTCTGATGAGACTGTGGACAACTCAGTGCCTCTCTCTTAAGTGCAGAGGACCTAGGGATTACCTTGTCACTGATCTGCCCAGCACAACTTTGCTTCAGGGTCTTTCAGATCCTCAGTACTGGAATGCATGCACAAAAAAGCAAAAACAAAAAAAAAACCAAACCAAACAAAAACAAAAACATTAAAGCAACTTTTTGAAGGAGAGGTGGTAGAGTTTTTATTTAAGCTCATCCATACAAGCTGATATTCATCTTCCCTATAAAGATGTTGATGTCTTTAAAGCAGAATAATTTCAGCAGCCAAAAGAATAGGAAGGACTCTGAGCTCAGTCTGCAAAAGTTTCACAGTAAAGACACCATTGTGGCAAGTCCACGTCTTTGTCCTTTTCCTACTGTAATGAATTAACTTACAGAAGCACTGCATTTAGGGAATTAGGTCTGATGAATCAAAATGCCCCATTCTTGCACTTACTGAGGACAAGGGCAGAATTACCACTGCTTCTAAGTGAGACAGGAATTCTTTGACTCATCAAGCTTCAATATGGTTTATATAAGCAGCTCTAGTATATTGACTATCACTAGCCTATTGCAGACTCAGGGAACAAAGCAGCAATATGAGCAAATTGCAGTCTAGAGGCGTGCCCTGGTATTACCTCCTTTTCTGCCTTTACTTACTTGCACACCTCCGGGTTCATCGTAGAAATCAAAGGCACCTTGTTTCAGTTTTTTGACAAGGCTTCTTCTTTATAGTGTAAAGGTCTTCAGGACTGAGACCACATCCTGAGATCAAACACTTTGTCTTGAGTTGAAGCAATTCATGGGCAAGCAGGGTGTTTGACAAGCACATGAAGTGAAAACTCCATACCCTAAATATATGACATTTTACAGTGGGCTTCACACAGCAAGGACCATAAGAGACAATGGCATGGTTGGAAAGGGTATAACAGGACAGGAATTACAAATATGGAAGACCCTGAGATGGGCTTGATGTCGTGAGTCCATTGTGGGAAGGAAAACCTTGGGAGATCTTGCAGGCACACATGTAGGGGATTTTTTTTTCTCCCAGTAAATAACATGGGCTGATTTTTGTAGTGCTCCTCAATCAAGAGTAAATTAACATTTCCTTGGTAAAAACTGTGGAGGGTTTGCATTTAGACACTTAATTCATTCACTTAAAAGGGTAATTAATTTACAGATACCACCACTTCCTTCAGGCAACTTTTCAGCATGAAAATAATATTACTGGTACCCTCAAATAAGCAAAATAAGTTCTTTGAACTGTTTTATTTTCAAGTGGGGGGTGCAGAATTGGCAAAGACATGAGTCAGCCCCAAACACCCCTGCTGGCTGTTGGGTCAGCCTCATTTCATTATTTGTGTTCGTGCCTGGCTGCTTTAGGATGTAACACCTTGCTTTGTCTGGGAAGTGAGCAAGCATTCAGAACACATTACTCACAGGCTGCAGCTCCTGGCAAAGTCACCTTCGTGCCACATAACTCGCAGGTAGGGAACACTGCACGGGGACTGCAGCTTAAGAGGGAACTCCCTGAAAGCACTTGCCCCAACTCCTGCAATTATCCTTCCAATCACTACAGGGAGAGATCGTGCTCAGGCATAAGTGGGTCATGAAAAAGTCCTGTTAGTTGTTAGGATAAGAAAGACCATTACAACCTTGTGATTTAATTTTATGCCTATCACAGAATGTGACAACTGGCCAGCTTTTCCCTTCTGAGGCTACTTTTTCCTATGCTCCTCCTATGACCAAGGGAGAAGGAGGCTTTTGCAGTTGGCTGCAAGTTCAGACTCCTTCTGTACCTGATTCATTCAGTCTCCTCTGGTTATAACAAGAGCACAGGGAGATTAGCCCCATGAGGTTAATAGCTTTTGTAAAGACTTCTTAAGCATGCTTTGTTGTTTATTACCGAGTTCAACAGCTCACTGAAGTGAACATGCATTTGAGAAAAGCATCTGTTATTGAATTAAACACACTACAGATAAGATCATCTGATGTCTCTGGATCTGCCAGTCATCCTCACTTTGCTTTCTAGTCCTTGTAGGAAAACAGGACATGAAAAATTTTTGAAATTTTGGAAAAATGGTACCTTGAAGTGCCTGAACATCAGGGACCATTTTCAGAGGTTCAGATGAGATGAACCCACATCAAACAATGCTGAATATACCACTACTTCTCTGCTTTCATTGCCTCAAGTTTTAATTTCTTTTTTATCTAGCTGGAGGTTTTTCTTCATAGCCAGAGAATCACAACCAAATAAAATATCATCTTTCAATAGAAGAGAGGGACAGAGAAGCTTCTTGCCTGTGTATCTGTGCAGAGATGCTCATAAACATGAAAACCATGTCCTAAAGTCTCATAAATGCGAAAGTTTAACACTTCAATACACTTTTAAATAAATAAATCTCATGATTTGCAGGCCTTCCTAATCTTTGAGCAGTTAAGGTTGACAACACTGTAAATAGCAGCTTCTGGCCCAAAACAAAAAGTAAATTTTAATATTTAAGGCAGAATGACACAAAAGATGAATTAAGATGATCTGAAACTTCTCTCAAAAAGTTCATAAACAAGAAAAGCCATTCAGAAGGAAAGTGTCAGATTTGAAATGTCTGCTTACATCATAAAACAATCTTTCAGATCCACAAGGCAAATGAGGAAAGAGTAGTAATACATTTCCGTCATCTGCCCTGGTGAAAGGAAAAGAGAATTATAAGACTTTGCCAACAGATCCAGAGGAAATGCCAACCCTGCAGTCTGCACATCAACTGAAAGACAAGAATTTAAGTTTGAGCTGAGTTTTCAACGAAGTCATCAAGCCATTATCATGACCAAAAACCTCTTGCAGACAAGTTCCCTTTGCAGCCAGTCATTCCTGTTGACAGCACATTCCCAGACCCACCTCACCTGGAGCTCTAGGCTCTTTTTCCCTCAACCCAAACACTATCCCTAGCCCAAAACCTAAATAAACCTAGCAGACTACTGTCTTTCAAAGCCACACTTCCACTCCTTATCTTGTTTTTAATATGCCTTCTTTGTGCAGACAGGATACATTGCTTCCATGAAGGAGCTGGGAAAGCAAAGAACAGCATGTCCAGGCTGAGTTCCATGTTTCTGTTGCCCCATGATAGTTACTCATCATTGGCCTGGCCTTGTCTGGCATTGGTCTCCTTCCCAATGCTTATACTACCCTCTGCAGCAGATCTTGTATGTCTCTTTCAGTAGTCTTATCCTGCAAGGTTCAAGTTCCAGGTGTGTATGATCAGTTCTAGAGGGTCCCTGATGTATATCCAGGTGCTCAGAGTATTAGGCGCTTCAGTCAAGGTTTTAAGAAAATGGGACTAGCTTAAAGTTCATTTACATAAATATAAATAGCTCATCCTGATAAGGTAGGCACAGGGGAAGTGTTTTCAAACCCACACTTTGAAAGTCATTAATTAGATTCACCAAAATCTTGCTTTAGAAGAATATATTTTTTTCCTCTTTTATTTAACATTGATTTGTTATTTATTAACATCTACCTAGACTGTGTTTTCAGGACTTTTTCCTTGAATAAGGGAATTAAAAGGTATTTAGAAATTAAGAAAGGTTCTCAGACACACATTACTCTAGAAGCCTGAACTTTAACATGGTCATCATACACACAGAATGAAAATGTGTCTTCCCATTAAGTGCTTTTGTTTACCACCCACAATGAAGGCTCAGAAGTGAAAGAAAGTGGAGAAAACATTTTCTTAGACACAAAACACTAATCTTTCAGACATTTAACTGGCAATACCAAATCATGACCTTGAATCTCAGTGGAATTTTCTTTTAAATTGATATACTGAGTCTTTGGGGGATGGAGTTGATTTTCTTCCTAGCAGCCTGTATGGTGCTGTATTTTGTTTCTATGATTTAAACAATGTTGATAACACACCACTGTTTCAGTTATTTTTGGACTGTGCTTGCACAGCCTCAAAACAGCCTCTCTTGCCCACTTTGCTCCCCCAGTGAGTAGGCTGTACAGCTGACCCAGATTGACCAGTATGATATTGCATGACACACAATGAAAGGCTCAGAAATAAAAACTAAGGGGTGGGTGGTTTAGGAAAGCTAGTCATTGCTTGGAAACTGGCTAGGAATCAATCTACTTGTGGGAGGCAGTAAGTTACTGCCTTTACATTACTTGTTTGTTTTTTATTTCCTCTTACATTAGCTTATTAAACTGTCTTTATCTCAGCTCATGAGTTTTTGCACTTTTTGTCTTCATATTTTCTCACCTGTCCCACTGTGGGGGTAAATGAGCAATGAGCTTGGTTATGGTTACCCACTCGCCAAGGTCAGACCACTGTTACTGGCATCTATTTGAGCCAGGGAAAACACAGTTCCTTCACAGTCTCCACATCCAGTTACGCTTTTTGCCTTTGAAAGACATAAGAAATTGTCCCAAAGTAAAAAATTTCTAGTTTATGTCTGTCCATGCTGCTGTTGAATGCAGGAACATGACCTCAGCTGCTGTGGGAGACAGTCGTACACATAAAGCATGGACGTGTACACAACATGAATTCAAAGACATGAGCAAATGATGTACATTGTCTGCTCATCACAGGCTACTGTGGGTATAGAGAGTTGAAGAAAAACTTCTAAAATATTCCAGTTGTATCACATGGGTCACTGTCTATAGTAAATATGTTGATTGTACAGTAGGGGAACTCTAGTATGACCAGATCCATGGAAAAACAGGGTGAGCATTATGGCTAGATAATGCCTGTGACACATACTAGAGGAGTCCCTCTAGTGACTTCTGCACCTGCATGATCTTGGCGGGGCTCAATCTGATGGCTGCTGCAGGGTACCATCAGAGTCCCCACTCAGCCAGGGCCAGGCAGTGACCCACACTAGGACAGGTGATGACCCACACTGACCACTGATGTCTCTCTGTGCCGGTGTGGGACCCTGGGATCCCTGTGTCCTGGTCTGTCCCCCACCAGGCAGCACCAGCTGAGAAGCACCAACCCCACACTGTAACCTGGATCTGCTCTTGCAAGGATGCTTTTATTTTCAGAGTAATGAGAAGAAATTAAATGTAAAGGCCACGTACCACAATGCTGGTTTTCCTGTGGTACTGTAAAAGGGCGTTACAGCCCATCCCTGTCAGACAGGCACAACCTGCTGTGAAGAAAGGCCCTGCGTTCTGCTCAAGTAAGGAAGGATGGACTCACGCTATCATAACCATTGCTGCACAAAAAAGGGAGAAGGCTTAGCTCCTTCTTGCAGGCATGAGAACTGTGTGACAAAAACGGGTTTCCGTGTGTTGAGCACAGCGTGCAGAGGCTCTTTAGCCGCTTCTACCTTGACTCCCAATACCTAAACTATGCAATTTACATGGCACTTGGTCTGTGATCGCAAATCACTGCACAGAGCTCACAGATCTCCTCATAACCGGGGTTGATGCCTCTTCGCAGACAAGCACAGCAACAGCAACATCTAGTGGTAAGTGAGGTAATGGCTTCTGACTCCAATTAATGGAGCATGAACTAGGCACCAAAGTTCAAGGTTAGAAAGCTGTAACAAAAGACTTTTTTGGTAATAATTTGTATTTCAAAGTTTTATCCTATTTACAGACATATAGAGTATACAGAATATACATCTCAAATATAAACTAGTCTTAACTCTTCCTTTGCTTCACGACTAACACTGTAATTACTTCAAACACAAATAGATTTGATGACAATGTGTTTGTATCCTATTTAGCACACTTAGATTTTAAACATGTGAAAGTATAACAGCAGAATTCCAAGGGAAAACATACATATAATTATGGCTTTGTACTCAGGCAGTGAACAGTACGATTCTTGAACCATTACAGAAACATTTGATGTATAATAAGACACCCAGGATTCCTGCGAGGCTGGGATTCCACCTTGTCTTTCCTATTAAAAGTTCAAGGGTTTTTTGGTCTTCTTCCCTTCTGGCACTCATTCTGTGCTTAGTATGTCAGAGACCCATTATTCAAGACAGCTGTTTCTTTGGTTAAACATTTACTTAACCTATATCTGCACTGTACTGAGAATGCCTGTGATGGAGCTAAGTTTCCTCACAGCAGCCCATACAGTGGTCTGTTTTAGATCTGTAACCAAGCCACTGCTGATAACATGGGGGTGCTTTAGTTATTGCTGAGCAGTACTTGCACAGCATCAGGGCCTTTTCTATTTCACATTCTGACCCTGCGTAGAGTAGGCTGGAGGTGAACAAGGGACTGGGAGAGGATATAGCAGGTACAGCTGACCCAAATCGACCAGAGGGATATCCCATACCATGAAACTTCGTGCTCAGTAATAAAAACTGTGGGTAGTCTTCCCAAGGCAGCTGCTGCTGAGAGTTGCTGAGCATCAGTCTGCTGGTGGGAAGTGGTGAGTGACTGCCTTTTCACCCCTTGGGGTTTTTCTTTGTTTCTTTGTTTATTTCTTTGTTTATTTCTTTGGGGTTGTGTTTGTTTGTTTTGGGTGGAGTTGTGGGTTTGGTTTGGTTTTTGGTTGCTTTTGTTGCTGCTGTTGTTGCTATTATTTGGTTTGGGTTTTTTTCTGCCTCTTTCACTTACTGAACTGTATTTGTAATGACCTAGAAGTTCTTTCTTGCCTTTCCTCATTCAATTCTCTCACACTGCTGGGGGCAGGGACTGAGCATGCAATGGGTCTGTTGCTTATTTACTACCCAAGGTGAACTCACTACAAGCAAACATACTTTACTTCATACCCTCTTCTAAATAGGCACATTACACTGTGTCCAGAACTGCCAAGTGTGATATTCCACATATTGTTGTGCTATTGTTGTGAAGTTCTATTTTCACAAGTTAAGCTTGTGAAATACCAAGGAAATTCAGCATCATTTTTCATCAGCTTGCCCTGGACCTTCCAGTGGCTTGGCCTCTCCATGAACACTGGACACTGTCTTGCCCTTGAATTGATCACTTCCTATCAAAGTTTTCATCCCCCAAAATTATCGCAACAAAATGCAGTCTAGAGTTGTTCCACCAAGCCCATTCCTCACCTATGAGAGACTCTTTCCATGAAACACATTTTCCACAGATGAGAAGATGCTCAGAAAAAGGTGACCCTGCACCTCTGTTCAGTTTCTGATTAGAAAAAATCTGTCTTCAGGAGCAAATTTCCTCACGAAACCTGTTGTGTTGGCTATTGATATCCAGAAATCCAGTACTTGAACCCTAAAATGAATATGCAAGGAGTATGTTTACTCCTCTAATAACGAATCACATTGCTGACCCTGTCCAGGCCTTGTGTGAATGCTGCTCTATACCCTGCACCAATGCATGTTACAAACTGTAGCAAAGGAAGGAGAAATATTTCATTTGCTAGGTTGTTTTTTTTTTAAATTTCCTATGTCAATGATAATTATCTGCACTTTCATTCCTACATTTTAGGACAGAATTACAGACTCAAAAGTGACTTGTCAACAAGGAATTTGAATTTTCTCTGTGCTACATCAGTCCTTAAGGAATGTGAAGTAACTGGGGACCCACTACAGTGAACAGTTTTATTTTCCAGGAAGCAAACAGAGTACAAATTAAAATTTGTCTTTGTCAAGTACTGTGTTAAACTTGGAAAAAATAGTGGTAAAACCTGAAGCAGACACTGTGAACAGATAAGTAAGTATAAACTCTCCTTGGCGTATTTCTTTCAGGGGCACTTTCTTATGGAGTAGGTGCTAATTTATTTTTCCCACACTCAGACACACAATCCAAATGTGCTCAACAGTCAGTGATTCTACTGACAGTGCATCAGCTTAGGAAAGATTTGACTACCTTAACTAAAAACTAAGTTGATGGTTTATTTCATTTTCCCACTTACATATGCAAGACGGTAGAAGAGAGAAGAGGGAATTATTTCCTTGCTGGAACAGCAACACAGAATTTTCTAGACCTCTTGATCATTGTGAATCCAGCTGCCTCAAGGAGCTTGCTGTACTCTCGTCCTGTTTGCTCTTTTCCTTCTGTTTGGACCAACATATTAATCAAATACAGTTGGGTTTCTAAAGGCCCACTCTGCTCTTCATTCAGAAGTGATTCAACCAGCAGCACTCCACCACCTGATTGAATGAAGAGAAATAAAGAACATGCTGAGCTCAGAGAGGTTGAGCTATTTTTGAGCTTTTACTGGGACAGATCCTAACCTTTTGTTTCTGGAAGAAGTAGCCTCTACATTGAGTCATATTTCAGCATCACAGAAGACAATGAAAGAAGCAAAGTATTGGAGATGGGCTATGTACCTACTGACATAATAGGGATGAAGCAGATGCTATGGCTGGGATGGAAATTTCCCATTTTTCCCAACTGAAATCCACTGATTTTGCTGAGAACTTGACTCTGAAAGCAGTGCTTTTGAGGCTCTGAAGGTTCAATATAACGCTCAATGGGATTTTTTACTATGATGTATACACTTGTGTAACAGCATAATGTTACAGCACATATCTGATATTCCTTCTGAGAACAGTCAATTTAAAATAAAATACCACAAAATATTTAAGTGCTAATCCATCTGAGAAAAATGCCTTTTAAAGAGTTCACATAAGGAAGGTACAAACATTTGTAGAGACATTAGCTAACCACTAAGTTAGACCTTATTATTTTGAATAAAAATAACCTAAAAAGATGGCAGTTGAACCTGCAGCACAAAGACACTGCAGGGTCTATTCCCTTGGAGATGGCTGAACCTCATGAGAGGTGTGTATGGAGCCCTCACAGTCAGGCATGCAGACCCAGAGTTGAGAACAGCAAAGAAACAAAGGCTAATGAGAGGTAAGCGAACAACATCACCTCCAGTCTAGTGGTAGCACTCTTAGTGCCACCTGGGATCAAAACACTGGAAATCTAATAATGACTTTGGTATTTATAATGTGAAAGGACTAACTGCAGACTAGCCTTCCTTGTGGCTTCCTCTTTCCGTGGTTAGAAAGATGGGAAATTAGTAACAGAGCCACTAAGCGGGTTCTGGGAAAGCAGTAATGAAGCCCATACAGGAGCTGTATGACTCTCAGGAATCCTGGCAGCATTCAACAGTGCTGGGACTGCAGTGTAAGAGGCTGCAGAGAGTCTCTCAACATAATGGCACTGACTGAAGGGCAGAAGGGGAAATCTGGCAACAGAAAAATGTGTCAAGCAAGGCAGGATAAAATGCCAAAGCTTCCATGTACAAAAGGGGATAAGCCACTACTCACCCAAATGAAACTGTAGAGAAAAATGTTGTGCATCACAAAGCTCTGACTACCCTCACATTTCTCTTTTTAACCCAACAGGAGAGTAAAATTTTACCCTTATTACTGACAAGATTAAGATATATGTCCTGTTTCCATTGCTGTACCTGTTATATTAGAGGAGTTATTTTTATTTTCCATAGCTTGTAAAAGATAGTTCAAAGGCTTGTTAAGGAAGATCTACTGCAGTCACATCCCAGGTCACAGACCTGCCTGAAAGGGGAAAGGTCAAATGCAGTAAGAACATGTCTACCACATTTACTCTGTACTGAGTTCTGGCCAGCCTTGAATTTCAGTATTAGCTTAATTTGAAAACATTAATTTTTATATCCTTCTTATGCTGCGGATCCCAATGCTGCCCATAGACTTGAAGTTAGATTGCATCTATTCTGAATATAATGGGCCAACCACTTCCTTTAACACTTTACTTATACTGTGCTTAATACACCCATTGAGACAGTTGTTCATTTTGGCCACCACAGCAAATTGTTTGTTCATATTGAGCTTGCCATCAACGAAAACCTCCTGGATCCCTCCCTACAGGGCTGCGCTCAAGCAGTATCTCAGTCTGTAAGTAATCTGGGATTACACCATCCCAGGTGCAGAATCGGGAATTTGTCCTTCTTAAATTTGCTATGGTTAGTGATTGCCCAGTGCATTAATCTACCAAGATATCTCTGTAAATCCTCTCTACCCTCGAGGGAATCAATCTTTCCTCCAAAATTAGTATAATCAGCTACCTCATTCAGTACCATTGGCAAATGACTTGGTAGCATCCATGGGAGGGAACACCCTTTTACCTTCAGTAAAAAAGTGGTTGAGATTATTTTTCAAAAACCTGACGAGAATGTGAATTTTGAAATGACTGTTGATTGTTAATGAGGAAAATTAAAACTGAAATTGAATAGTGGAATTTTATGCAAATGCACATACACACAGGAAAACAGCATCAGCAAACATTAAGGAAATTGAAACTGCTCTCTGTCTGCCTTAATGATATGCTGTCTGGAAGAGAGTCATTATAAGACACTCTGTATTCACAGTCCCTTCCATCTGAAGGGACATAATATACAAATGTTATCAAACTCAGCTGTCTGCATGGTAAATTAGGAAAGGGAAAAAACAGTTGAAAAATCTTGTTCTTTGCATGGTATAATTGGGGGAAAAAAAGGCAATTGAAGTCAGCCCTCTGTTTGTCAAACTCCAAAACTGAAAAGTGGGAAGAAATCCCACCACTGAAGGAAACTTCCACTTTTGAGGCAGTTAGACAATAAAACCTCAGATATAAACCCCTATGTTTATAAAACTTCATGAGGAGACAAGGTCTACTTGTCTAAGCCTCCAAAGGTCAGAATGGTCTCAATAAATGTTAGGTCCATCCTGAGGACCATATCTGCCTTAGTTGCTTGTTTTGGGTTTTTTTCCTTTGGACTTTTATCATTCCTATTCTGCTCAAAGTCAGTTTAGTATTAGGATGCTTTATTATGAACTATTTTCCTCTCAGGGAAGAATGTCCTTGAGCATTTCAGTCTTAGACAGCTATACAAGACTGAGTTATATTTCTTACCTTTGAGATTAAAAATCCACTGCTGTATTGCACAATGTCAAAGTCTTCTGTGGAACTCATCTGTCTGGACTGAGGCACATATTCCCTAGCCTTCTTAATTTAAATAAGCTTCTTTTCACCAGGCACAGAGGATGCCAGCTGATCCACTTAATCTTATTGCTTCTGAGAAACACACTGGTTACAAAATGTGTTTGCTGAGTTATATGGCTTTGATGTGTTTTTATATCAGGTTCAGCTGTTTCTTCCATCATCAAGTATAAGGCTAAAGAAGCAGTGTGGATTAAAGCTTGTATTGTCAGTTCATCAGTCAGTTAACACACTGGTACTTCAGAAGCTCTTGAAAGCTTATAACAAGCAAAACATTAATCAGCACAGAAGACCATCAAGAACCTGAACTCAGCACGATGCACCAGAGTTCATAAAACAAAGCAGAGTCTTACTCAAGGCTTGTTCAAAAGCAGCTCTGATCTATCAGCCCAGATTTTTTATGTGGGAAGGTTTTACAAAAAAGAAACAGAAGGTAGCAAGGGATAGAGCTTAATATGAAGAACATCTCTATTGATCAGGCATGCAGCTTGGCCAGACAGGTGTGCTGAGCAGCAGCTTGCAAAACATTTTATCTCACCTCTTTTCTACTTCACTGGGCTGGCTCTTCCCCTATACACCTTGATTTTTCTGTTTTCCTGCCTTTGGCCCTTTCTCTAAATACTTCTAGTTTCCTACGAGCCCCACAGTAATTCCCACAAACCCATTTGACTTAGTGTGATGTTTTCTCTCTCTTTGATAATTTCATTTCTGCCCTTATTCTCAGCTAAAAATACCTGGTTGAACCTCTCCATGGCTTTGTGGGCTTCCTCCAGTGGTTCTCTGACATTTGGCACTGTGCTTCTGAATGCCTGTTTGCTAGCTTTTGTACCTAGGTGTGGTTTCTTACTGCTCCTATCTCTTGCCTTTGTCTGTTAGGCTGAATAGCCCTTAACCATCTGTCTTAAAACTCAGGTATCCTTACATTAGGGATATCTACATATTCCTAACATTCAGAATATTCTACTATATAAAACTCAGAAACAGTACTGGTTTCCTGGTTCCTAATACCACAGGGTCTCCTGTATTACCAGAATATTAGATCTAAATATGCAAAAGTTAGAGAAAACACCAAACTGTAGAAAAATGTACAACTCCTCATTCTGGACAACATAGCCCAGAATCTGTGCAGCTTGCATTTAACAAGGCACCATTTCTCTGAAGGAAAGGCCTGGACAAGTTTCAAGAACACAGCCATATTCGTAACAGTTATCCTCCCCTACTATCCCCACCTCAAGGATAGTGCAGAATCTCAGTTTCTGTTTAGTATCTTCCATCTGCATGAACACTAAATGAAAGCTTGAAAACTTCATTCACTTGCCCAAATCTAGACCAATAGTTAGTGAACAGGCTACAGCTTTTTCAGTTCCTCAGATCCATAAGACAGTATTATAGAAAAGAAAGCTCAAAGCATTTTCACTCTGACTTTTACCGATTAAAGTAGAAAGCATGGACATCACTAGCACTTTCTTTTATCAGTGAATTCCTGGGGCTACTGGCCTTTATGTGACAATGGTCATCCACAGAATTGCAGGGAGGACTTAGTCTGAGGGTGAAGTATCTTTGATTAGGCACTTGGCTGGCAAGCGGAGATTGCTGCCAAGGGTAACTGCAGTGCTGTTACCATTCCCCTTCCCGTCATACTGCAAGCAGCCTAGTTCCAAGGACAGCACTGCTGAGCACCCTATACAGAGCAGGCCGAGTTCACTTTTCAGCTGCCACAGGACATATGTCATTAGCTTAGCTAATGATAAAAATAGAGTTCCAGGCAGGCAGCCTTAGTCCTGAAAAGTTTTAACGTACAGCTATGGCAAAGCATTTGACTGAGCTAATCTACAAACTCATTGTGAGGCAGCAGGAGATGCATAAAGAGGATAAGGCATGTGAGGGGTTACCAGGTCAAATTGATTTTCTGCACTGTGATTAAAGATAGAATGTTGCACGCAATTTCAAATAGCCTCAAGAACACAGTACCATATGAAGCACAAAGGGAGAAGCACATTTCCTTTTGACAATAATCAAAAATACTCACACATGTAAAAATACAAGGACCAGAGGGCTCCATTCTGCACGCTCAGTTCTGAACATGTACAAGCAGTGTGTAGTTTGCGTTCATCACTGCTTTACGTTCTCCTTACAGACATCTCTGTGACGGGATCAACCATGGACAGCTGAACTAGTCTGTTACACAAGTCTACACGTTTCCAAATTCTGCCTTACTTTGTTTCTATCCACCTGTTGAAGTTGAATTTATCTGAAAGAGATCATGTTTCCAAATTCTGCCTTACTTTGTTTCTCTCCACCTGTTGAAGTTGAATTTTTCTAAAACAGATCATGTCTGATGTCAGTTTATACCCTTGGGTCCTCTGGTATTACCCTCTGCTTATACTTCAGATGCCTTTGACCTAATTGGAAATGAAGGAGTCAGCAGCATGAAGGATGTGACTTCCTGAAACATGATGCTTTGTTAGGAAAACAAGTCAAGCATTCACTTTTGTTCTATAGTTGTTGAAGAGTTTATACTCCAAAAATAATGGTTCCATTGGCAGACAGACAGAGGGACATATACAATGTTGAAGTTTCGGCAATTACTTTTTAATGATATTGATAAATTGGGGCATTATGACTTGAATTTCATAAAGATTGCTTTACTTCAATGGAAGATATCCACAGACCTTTCATTTGAGTGGTTGCCGTTGTTATCTCAGGAAGAAAGGTGCTTTCTAAGATACCTGGTGTGATTTTAGAATCATGGGACAAGAATATACTTCTGAGGGAATTACTGAGTTTGAGAATTTTCTGCCTTTTCAAGGACTTCTTCCCCTGTCTCTATCCTGTACCCATGGGGCTGCCCAGTCCCCAACCGTAACTTGAACTTTCATAATCTATTATCATAGACCTCCTCATCCTTTCTGCAACTGTAGTCAACACTTCTGGCACCTTGGCTGCTATAGGAGCCATTTGTGGGGCCACAGCACTTAGGGTTCTGTTGCCCATTATCTGTGGGCTCTCTCTGTTTTCTGACTGGGTCACACTGGAGATTGCCAAATACCTTAGGTCACTGCACTCTCATGTAGCTGAACTCAGCTTTCAATGGGACACCACAGTCCTTCTCCAGCTTCTTGTAGCCAACAACTCCTATGTGGCAAGGTCAAATCAGACTTATAATCAGAACTTTGGCCTGCACTTTCCCTCTTCAACCCATACTTGGAGAGAGGTCTTCCTCTAGGAATCAACTTGGTCTCCTTCCAGGTTGAAAGCTTGGTTTGCCCAACATCAATTGATGGTTAAAACCTGATTTTTCCACTACCATTCTAGAAACTTTATGATACTGATTAGTAAAAGGTGAACACTGAGTTATTGTTCCTTAAAAATGAGCTGAGAGACACATCATGCCTTAAATTCATTCTTAGACACACAGAATCACAGTATGTTTGAGTTTGGAAGAGACCTCTGAAGTTCATCTGGTCAAGTCCCATTGCTCAAGCAGGTCCACCTAGATCTGGTTGACCAGGACCATGTCCAGGCAGTGTTTGAAAATATTTGAGACGGGAGGTTCTGCTAACTCTCTGGGTAGCCTGTGCCAGTAGACAATCACCCTCACAGTAAAAACATGTTTCCTGATGTTCAGTGTGTTTTAGTTAGCGTTCATTGCTTCTGGTCCTGCCTTGTTATAGTTTGGAATTCTTATGTAAATTCTCTCCCCTGCCACTAACTGTCCATGCCAGGAGTTAACAAAGAGAGTAGTTAACTGCTGATCACTTGGGTGGGGGCAGGTTGTCTCTTTTGTTTTTCTGGGGACTACACACGGCTGGGGGTGGGTTGTGGGGGT
>VWZD01012782.1:461098-489120 GCA_013396695.1 Sakesphorus luctuosus | reverse complement strand
TTTGTTTGTTGTTTTTTTTTTTAATCTCTTGTTGGGGAAGCGGTTTGCTCTGGTCTGTTTACATAAATATATATATATATTAGTTAAGAACAGTTATCCTTCTTGTATTAAAGTTCCTTCTCCTAAATTTGATAAAGAGTGGTGTGTTTATTGTGGAGGAGGCCCCCTCCCCTGCTTGTGGGTAAACATTTTTGGTTTTTCCCCTCAAACTAGGACACTGCCACTGGACACAACTGAAAAAAGCCTGGCACTGTCCACTTTGCACTCTCCCTGCTCACAAAATACTCCTTATCAGTTAGACATCCTTTCCCTTGGCAGCTGTAACACCTGTAACTCCTACATGTATTAATGGTATCACTTTTATTGCCTTTTTAATTGCCTTTGGTGTCCAAGGCTCTTTGAATGCCAATTCTGAAAGCTAAAGGCCTGAAAGAAATGTTTGTATAGTAGTATTAGGTTATCTAGTCTCCAACTAAAAGTTAAATGCTACCAACATTTCAGTATTTCCATATGAGGCTTTGAAAGTTGTTAAATGTTTTTAAAACTCAGTAAGAGGTGAACAGTTTTTTGCACGCTGGTAGCATCCTTAGCATTCATATCACACTCTTCCTTGTGCGCTACAAATGATGAAAGAAGGAATCAGCAATGTGTGTTACTGGCATTGCTTCATTTATAACACTAAAGGTTTATTGGTTGAAGACTGTATTCCACTTCAAAAAAGCTTTACCTCTTCTTAAAGCTACAAGATACATCACAGGATAAGGACTGAATATGTATCTTTCTCACAACATGAATATTCCGTCATTCTCAAAACCCATACTGAGAGGCTGGAAAGAAACAATAAGTTTTATATGCTTTAAGTCAGCTCCTGATTTATTATATCAATTCCTCAGGAATAAAAATTCAGGTAAAAAAAATGCAGTACCGGGATCAGTTTTATTTTGCAG
Organism: Sakesphorus luctuosus; assembly: GCA_013396695.1. Lineage (NCBI taxonomy): Eukaryota > Metazoa > Chordata > Aves > Passeriformes > Thamnophilidae > Sakesphorus > Sakesphorus luctuosus. The sequence continues at coordinate 488,173 of VWZD01012782.1, read as the reverse complement.
GCATTCAAGTACAAACTCATCTCTGCTTTTGTCAGATACAAAGTTAAAACCAGACACAATGATAAAATCTGAAGCAGACATACTGCACATTTCTTTTGTGGGTTGTTTCTTGTAGAATAGGTGTTGATTTCTTTCTCTCCCTTTAAAATCCAAAGGCAAGCCTGGTCAGGCTGCCAGACTTGCAATACATGCACATTCAAGTTCTTTTATTAGTTATTCATCTGACAATGTATTATCTTACAAAAGAGTTGGCTGCCTTAACTAAAAGCTATGCTGATGATTCCCCTCTAAGAGGACAATAGCACATTTCCTCATTTTTTCTGTCTTGTTAGGTACATAAAAGGCAGACTATTATTTCCTTCCTAAAACAGCATCATAGAGTTTTCCAGTCCTCTTCACTTGGATCACTCTGAAGCCAGCTGCCTCAAGGAGCTTGCTGTACTCTGCTGCTGTTCGCTCTTTTCCTTCTGTCTGGACCAACATATTCATTGAATACAGCTGGGTTTCTAAAGGTCCACTTTTATCTTCGTTCAGAAGTGATTCAACCAGCAGCACTCCACCACCTGATTGAATGAAGAGAAATAAAGAACATGCTGAGCTCAGAGAGGTTGAGCTATTTTTGAGCTTTTACTAGGACAGATCCTAACCTTCAGTTTCAGAAAGAAGTAGCCCCTACTTTGATTCATATTTCAGCATCACAGAACACAATGAAAGAACAAAAGCATTGGAGCATATCTCTGCTTGACTATATAGGTACTGATGTTCCAGGGCTGAAGTGGATGCTGTGGCTGGGACAGAAATTTTCCTCAGCTAAAATCTACAAGAGTTTACTGACTTTGCTGAGATCTGGCCCTGTAGGCAGTGCTTTTGAAGCCCTGAGGGCTCTTTGTGATGCTTAATGTGATTTTTACTGTAGCATGTACACCTATCTAAACAATACCAAAAATCCTCAATCCTTACACCTAAATGCTATGAAAGAGGAGTCCCCATAGAGGAGGCAAAAACTGGAAGCCAGACAAAGAGTTCTTAGACTAGGCCCTATTTGTTGCAGCTGCACATGGCTGGCTTAGGAAAGCAAAAGACTAAGCCATGAAACCCCTGAACTGAAACTAAGCCACCCAAACTGAGAATCAAGACTGGAGTGCTTCCTATTATTTATAGATGAGAGCCTCTCTGCTCTTCAAGAGCTCACACCTACCAGGTTTGCAAGCTTTGTAGACTTTTTTCAGCAGTTGTTCGCATTTTTCATCATCCCAATCATGCAGTATCTTGGATAAAATATACAGTTCAGCTTCAGGAATTGAATCATTAAAAAAGTCTCCTGTAATGCAAGAATACATAAGCAAATAATTTCAGTTCTGTCCAGTTCTGGGATTGCCATGTCCATCACACATATCAGACAGCAATGGAGTTATCAGTTGGAGTGCAATGTTGCACTGCATAGGGAGTTTTGCTCTTGTTCAGTCTCACAAAACATTTAAAGGCAGCAGCTCATCCTGTAACAGCCTTTGATGCACACAAAAGCATTTGAGTTTAGGTTTTCTCTAATGACATAAATTCAGATTCATAAAGCACTTAAGGAAACAGGTTTTCATGGTTTCTGTCATGAAAAAAGGAAAGAATATTCCCTTATCTAAGAAAATTTTCAAGGACCTTCATTAATCACAGGGTTACTTGATAAATCCACAAGTAAAAATACACATCTCTCACCTCCTAGCACTAGCTTCATCATCATGCTTTTTCTTTAACACCTGGTGTATTGCATTCAGATTTTTCTCTCAGCACTTTACTGTCTGCTCTTCTCCCATTTTATTGCATCTTTGCCTTCTTTCCTCAAGGCTTCTTTTCTCTCTCTGACCTTCAAGCAATATTAAGTCATTCCAACACTTTGAAAGCTTTTTTAAACTTTAAAAATAAGATATCTCTGCAGTCATTTTCATCATAGATGGTATAAAAACCATCCAGGAGCAGTGGACTGAGCAAGAATAATATAAGCTAGCTCATCCACTTTCATGGTCTGAGATATCTTAGGACTTTAAAGTCAGACAGTTGTAACCAGACAAGGAAACCCCCTTGCTCAGAGCAGGTCTGGCCTCCCTCGCAACTGCCAGAAGGTTTGCCCAGGAGAATAAGGGAGTGTTAGGAAAATTTATAACAAGGCATGGCAGATTTCAAAATAACAGGATACCTTTTTCTGTTAATGTACTCCTGTTCTGAAGAAATCAAATGGTTCTGTTCAGGAATAAAGAGCCATTGTGCTGCTGAGTAACTGAGTTGTGTCTCTGATAGCTGCAGGTGCATACCTGGGACAGCGGCAGATCTGGGTTGGGGACCTGCAGCCTGGGACACTGCCCTGATAACTTGCAGCTGGAGATCTGAGCCTCCAGCACGGTACCTGTAGGCAGAGCCGAGGCCCTCAGGAGCAACAGCTGTGATGCCACTACACCAGTGTCCACACCTACCTTCATGAAAAGTGATCTGATGCTCCTCAGGGGAAATAAATTGCTCTTTTGCCATTTGCACAACTTTCGGTAGGTCATAAATTGTGACTGTGGAATTTGGATACAAAGAAACACATTCTCGGGCCAAAGCTCCTCCACCTCCTTTGGGGAGAGCAAAAGAAGGTCAGAGCTGACAAAAAAACAACCTGTTCAGCTACACCCCCATAAAACCATTCAGGCAATGGTGGATGCAGGCTCATGGAAGCTGACGGGGTACATTTTCTCCTCATGTACTGCTGAAAGGGAAGAGGTGGGATGGGAGAGGCCACTGTCTCCGTCGTTCTGGCTCAGCCCCAGCCCCTATAGCTCTTACACACCCTCCCAGCCAGACCCAGCTGCAGGTGCTGCAAGGTGAAAAATGAAAAACAGCCACTAAACCAGGTTCTGGAAAGAAGTGATGGAGGTGGATCCTGACCTATTCCACCAATTCTGGCAGTAGGATAACAAGCTGTAGCTGTATCTCAATGACAGTGACTAAAGGGAAGGAGGGAAAGAGTCTGGCACTGGAAGAATATATCCAAGAAGGGCACAAAAAACACCAAAGCTGCCACAGACACAAGGGGATGGCTGACTACTCACATAAGTGAGACTGTAGAGAAAAGCATTCAGCTTTCTAATGCTTTCATCTCTCTCTCATTTCTGTTTTTAACCCAAATAAATCAGTAAAATGTTCCTTTTGTTGCCAAGACATGTCCTGCTTTCCATTGTTTTGCTCATCATATAACATAGGAGTTACTTTTCACTTCAGAGCTTGTAAAAGACAGTTCAGAGGCTAGTTGAAGAAGATCTACTGACACTCACCTCCCAGGTCATAGATCTGAGTGAATGGAGAAAGGTCAAATGCAGCAAGAACATCTCTGCCACATATGCTCCATACTGAGTTCTGGCCAGCCATAAATTTTAACATTTCTTCTTCTGATCTAGTAATGCAAAAAGTCACAGCACACAGAGGAGGTTACTTACCACATCCTTGGTGATATCTATCATATAACTTTTATTAAAAGTTTAGCTTAAATACTAATCTCTGTTTTTATTGACACAGAATATGTTCTCTTTGCATAAAACCTACCTCGAGTATTACTGTATCAGGAGTGTACAGCTATGAATTCGTGCATTTAAACAGGGAATTAAGACTAGAGAAATCCCGTAGTGTATTATGCTTCTAATTCTCAGGTTTCCAAGGGATTTTTTTTCTTTCAATTACCATTGCCTCTGTCAGAGATCTGGGATATGTTTTTAGATTAGGAAATTATATACTTGTGTTCAAAATATGAGACAGTGTCTCAGTAATGGATATTGTCGAAAAAGGAAAATATTGTATGACAATTCTGATAAGAGGGATTCTCATATCAACATATTTAACTGTCCTGAGACATAGTTAAAAACATTTGTTTTATCTACAATAAGTAGAATAAAATTTCTATAAATATACTAATAGTTACCTGTACATGGCTCCAAAAGGGTCTTTAGATGAAATACCAAAAGCTCTTTCATATTGCCTTCTTCCTTCCCTAAAATGGCAATAAAAATACAATGAGTGTGGATTTCCTTTTCTTTTACTCCAAACATACCTCAGGGCTGTAGTTTCAGCTAGAGCTTCCCTGTGGAAGGTGCTCAACTTCGTACAGAATATATGTCCATCTGTTTGCACTGACTCTAGTGGAACTCTCACTTGCCATCCCAAAACATGCTGATATATTTCTCAACCTTTCACAAGAATAACTAGTTCTTCTCAAGGTCACATTGGGATGACACTTGGAACAGCCTGATCTACTGAGTGGCATTCCTGTCAATGGTAGGAAGTTTGGAACAAGGTGTTCTTTAGAGTCTTTTCCAACCCAGACCATTCCAGCCATCTGTGATTTATGGGAACAGAACTCAGATAAAAGTACAAGAGTGGTGCAATCATCACCATCATACACACCATTTTTAGTCAACAGTTCCATGGACTGGAACAAGTGAGACTCCAGACCCATATTAAACTGCTCCTATTAACCTTTGCAATAGAAACATCTTTAGCCATCATTACTCATTTACTTTGCCAATGCTTCCTCAGGTAGGAGCCATTGTAATGATAAAATGCTTTCCCGAAGATGAAACATACAGAAATCTGATTTGTAGATCATTTCTATAATCAGAGGGAAAAGGAAAACACGAACACACAAAGAGAAAACAAGTGAGGGAAAAAACCAAAACCAAAAAATCCCAGAGCACATATTGGCCATGTTAGCAGCTGAAATGATCTGTTGTTTTTAATTTCTGAGAACCATCCAGCATGAGCCCTTCCCCAGAAACGCACCACTCAGAGCAGCCACACAGATGCTGCAAACTGGCTGCAACAGACAGCACACATCACTCTTCCTTACCTCACAGCATCAGTCAGGTGCTGCCAGCATAAGTAGACTGTACTGGAATAATACATCATAATATGATACTGAGACTTTGGACTTGATTTTGTAAGGTAGATGTTCGAAATTTCCGTGTTTCTGTAGAGGGCTAAAGGGTGAAATAAATACATTTACTAATATATATGATATACCACCTTGCCAAGTCTATTGTACAGCTTGGTATTTATTGCCAAACGATGCCTATATAGCCAAAGACACAACCACATTACTTTTACATTTAAATCTTTCCACTTGAATGAGCAGTGGGTGAGGGCTGCTGAAATCTGTGTTGCCCAATTCGAGTAAACAGTATCTTCCTATACTCAACTCCAGCACCAAACACTTCTTTCTAGAAGAGCAAAAAGAATTCCTTACAAGTGCCATTATGTACCCAAAAGGCTTCTGCTCTCAGAGGAAGCTTTCAGTGTGCTCTATCTAAATGAGAAGTCTTTGAAGACAAGCCATTTTTTTCTGAACAACAAGGTCAGCAGGTGGGAGGCAAGTCCCCAAAACAGCATTCCAACCACACCTACACCCTCTCTCAGCTCACTAGGGCAGGACCTTCTGCAGAGAAAGTATGCCTAAAGGACTCCTAGAAATCTTCCTCACTTCCTCCATGCATCTGCATTGGCATCACTCACCCACGGGACTGGCATACCAAAGGAATATAAAAGATAGATCCTGCTCTCCCTAAACTCACTGGACAACAGCTACAAGCCCTAAAACAGAGCACAGGAACACAAGCCAGAGAAGTGGACACAACTTATAAGACTCTGGCTAGTCCTGGTCTGTTGCCTGGTGGCCAGATATCCCTTCTGTCCAAGTGGACTTAATGATTCTGATGCAAGAACAAACTTACGTTACCTTTCAGTTCTGATCAAAAGAGTTCACATGATGGTAAAAAAACAAAATAAAACAAAACTTGTTTTTAAATAATGCTGTTGCCCATCCTCCCTGGCATTTTGTTTTGAGGTCTAAAATCATGCCCATACCTCACAGATTTCTTGAGACCAGCTCTGTAGAGATCCTTAATATTGCCTCCAAGGTAACATGAGGCTCTTGCACAAAGAAGTTTAGGGATATAGGGCCCTTTACATGTGTTTTAATTTACACCTGTGGCCAATCTGAACACTTACCACTTCTCTTTCAGCTGAAGAGTGAATCCCAAGTGATATCTTCCTTATTCCAACTACATTACCTAACCTAATAGTAGGTCTCTCCTTAGCCCACACACCTTACCTCACTTTCAAAACCATCAGAAGTTTAAGTCTCTTAGTTTATTCCCCTTCCTTTGCCCTTATTACCTCCTTCTTGTGTCATCTCTACTGCCAAGAGCTTCAATCCCACACAGGCATCCAGCAGTCTTTCCATCCCAGTGGTGCTGGTACCCAGGCATGCAGCAATGGCATCTGAAGACAGAGGCTCTCCTGACTCCAGTAGAAGATCAAACACCCCCAACTCACAGGCAGTGAACATAACCTGGGAGTAAGGAAAGGTGGGACTGAGGGATCAGGTGAAAGCACTAAAGCCTACTGAATTTCTTAAGCTGCTTTATTGGAGAAAATACAGACAAAACAATATTTTTTCCATTTAAAATTTTATTTCATATAAACAAGTCCAGTTATTAAAATGTTGTTTATCTGAGCACTGATATAACACACAGTGCTTGCAATGCACTTTCTGTTCATGGGGTTTTTTCCCTTTTATGATGAAGCCACACAATGCTTTTGGCTCACAAATCTCCACATTTAGAGACAAGATTTTACATGTAAATATTCCTGCCTCTTCCCTTGTTTTGGAGTGCATTCTCACAGTATCTCTTTCTTTTTGCCTAGAAAGAACAAAGGCAAGACTGGATGGTGCTGGTTGTTCTCAGTTTATGTTTTTGTTCTTTAACAAATCTATGACCTAACACATGTTTCCAGGGAACCCTGGGGACTCTCCTATGGCTTGCAACAGGGGGAATAAGCCACTCTGTTCTGAACCCTGTGATCAGGTGAAGGACTACAGTGGTTTCCCAGAAGCAGGGAATTTCCTCTCAGCCAGAAGAACTGCCTCATTCAGGCCAGAAGAATCACTCTGGCTTTCCATAGAGAAGGTGAATATCTTCTCCAGCAACAACCTTCAACCTTCAGACAGACATAGCTAACTATACATAGGAAAATCATCCTTCTCTAGCTGTACACAGCTAAATAGCTTATTAATCTGGTCACAAAGGCACACCTGAAATTGCAAAAAAGGCATCAACTCATTTGTCTACCTGTATATACAATGATTTGATCTACAGTTTTTCCTATAAATGAAGCTTTTTTTCTCTGAGTAAGAACATGGCTTAACCAAAGGTGAGATAATTTCTCAAAAACATAGTACCATGTTAATTTGAAAAGCATTGGGTGCTCCTCTTTCTCACAAAGTAAAGTGATCTTTCATTATCTATTTTTCCTCTCTCTACTGACAATTCTGCCTTTTAGGAGCCTTAAAATGCAACAGTATTTGCACAACCCAGAAAGCATTCCTTCTCTTACCATGCTGGTGATAGGTGCAGCAAGGGACAACAGCAGAAGTAATTAAATTGAGGGAAAAACTGTCCACTGCACTAGATATTATAATTTTATGCTCATGTGCTTACACAGAGATAAAGGCAAATAACATCAGTAAACAATAAGGAGAACGGAATTACTGGTTCTACCTTTGTGTCCTAATAAAATGCTGTTTGGGAAAACAGTTATTATACCAGATTCTTTCACTTCTTCCAAAGATTTACATTCAGGACCTAAGTAAAATCTTTGAATATTTCTGCTTGCATTTGCATACTCGGAATTATATTTCTTACCTTTGAGATTAAAAATCCACTGCTGTATTGCACGATGATTTGAGGATAGTCAAGGTCTTCTGTGGAACCCATCTTCTTTCTGGACTGAGACACAGATTCCTTGGCCCTCTTAATTTAAATAAGCTTCTTTTCACCAGGCACAGAGGATGCCAGCTGATCCACTTAATCTTATTGCTTCTGAGAAACACACTGTTTGTAAAATGTATTAGATGAGTTGTTTGGCTTTGATGGGTCTTTCTACCTGGTTCAGCTGTTTCTTTGGATCTTCCATCATCAAGTATAAGGCTAAAGAAGCAGTGCAGATTAAAGATTGTATTGTCAATTCATAGTCAATTAATATGCTGGTACTTAGAAGCACTTGAAAGCTTGTAACAAGCAAAATATGAATCAGTATAGAAGAGCATAAAGAACCTGAACTCAGCACGATGCACCAGAGTTCATAAAACAGAGTCTTACTTGGAACTTGAAACTTCCTGTGATGGGCAGAGGTCCAGGGGACCCTGGGACTGGCAGTAGGGTACACCCCATCCCTAAGTGCAGAAGCAACTAGTCCAGAGAGAAGGTGGAAGAGTCTTTTTACTGCTTTGTCATGGTGAGTAGTTTGTTCTGATAATGATCAATCAGGGCAAGTCTACGAGGAATTAAATCTACTCTTGTTACCTTTCTGTATTTTGCAGGTCCTTCCTTCCCATACCAGCTTAGAAATCAATACCTGTTTGATAGCAACACCACAGCAGGGGTGTCCTACTTGTGCTTTGCCATGTTTTTGCAGAGCAGGGTGCTGAGCGATGACAAAACATTCTACATTTTCCAGCTGGCTGCTGAAGTCTTCCTCACCTCTGCAAAACTAACCATGGGCATGCACAGGGCACTTGTGAAAAAACAATGAAATTACTGACAAGTGCAAGATGTGGCATATGTTTCAACTTCATGCAGGACATACTTCTTTCATCAGAGAACACCTGGATTACTTTCCTGAAATCTCTCTGCCCTGCCTCTCTAGCTTGTAAATGTCTGACATCTTGCCCATCTTGCCCTTTTGGGAAGATGCTGCAACTATCAGGTGAGAAAAGCCCTTTTCCATCAAGGAAAATACTTACAGTTTTTATATCCTTCAGGCAACAAAGCTAAATGAGACTTCACTTAGGTAATACAGTGACGGCAAAACATTACAAACCAGCATTCTTTCAGTGGCAACTTTCTCCATGCTTCAGGCAAAACTTAAGCAATACAGAGATCAAGATGCAGCTCAACACTTTGTGTGCATCATCTTAGTGTACACTTAAAGACTGCACTTTACAACTTTGTCCCAACATGTGGGAGAATATTTCAGTAACACAAGCCATAATGTGTTACTGGAAGCCTATATGCACAGCCCAGGCCAGGGAGAAAGGGAAAACGGTGCCCCTGTGTTTTAAAACAGTAGCAAGAAGAGCAGTAAACAATAAGAAGAATTTAGCAGTTGCTAGTAGTAACGGATAAGAGGGTATAGTTTTGAGAAAAGCACCAATCCAGGGGATAGAGCCGTTTTCTACACCCCAGCCACTGCCCAATAAGATTCCTGTACTATTGTTAAGTGTGAATGTACTGTAAACAATAAACGGGAGCAGTTTTGACGATACTTCTGAGAAGATGATGTCCTGACTCCGGTCGTCCTAGCCTAGAAAAGGCCGATAAACCAACATTTGAATAACCCCACCGTTTTTCCCGCTGCACCAACATGACATTTTAATATTACCTTCCTTTCCTAGGAAGGAGGTTTGTGTTTATACACTGCAGCTGAAGGTTAGTCCTGTGCTTCTCTTTTGAACCTGCCCCATTTTAGAAGAAACAGAGCAGTATAAAGCTGTCACACATTCTTTCTGACCATTTTGTGGGTGTAGTGAAATTTTTCAACTGAAAGATTCCACTGTATAATCCTTTTGTGAATTTGAAATTTCCATTCAGATCCTTACCTTTTAGTCAAAAGATGTTCTATTACTGTTAGCCAGTAGCGAAATAGCAACTTAATTTAAGAGTTAGCTGTTAAAGTTAGCCAAGCAGATTTCAGTTATCAGCCTTTTTTCCTTCTGTACACAAACTCAGAAACAGTATTCCTTCTCCAAGTTCCAACACCACAGGTGTTGCTAGAGGAGTAGGTCCAAACACACAAGAGTTACAGCAAACACCAAACTGTAGAACTCCTCATCCTAGGCAACACAGGCTATATATCATAGAATCATAGAATCGATTGGGTTGGAAAAGACCTCCGAGATCATCAAGTCCAACCCTTGGTCCAACTCCAGTCCATTTACTAGATCATGGCACTCAGTGCCACATCCAATCTCTATTTAAAAACCTCCAGGGACGGTGAATCGACCACCTCTCTGGGCAGGCCATTCCAATGCCTGATTACTCTCTCTGGAAAGAATTTTTTCCAGGCTAAACAACCCCAGCTCCCTCATCCTTTCCCCACAGGACTTATGCTCCAGTCCCTTCATCAGCCTTGTATTTAGGACTATTGTCTTGCTAGTGCACCAGACTTCACTGTTCAGTACAGGTTAGACACTAATATCCTGCATATTTTTCATCGTGGAGGCTGGAGATTGCAAGACACCTCTCTGCCAGAGTGACTGTGAATCTGTGCAGCTTGTGTTCAACAAGACACCAAAGGTTGCAAGAACACAGCTACATTCATAATGGACAACTTCCCCTGCTATCCCTACCTCAAGGAGAGCACAGGATCTCAGTTACTATTTAGGAACTTCCATCTGCATATGCAAAAGGCTAATCTGCAGAGTTCATTCACTTGGACGAACCTAGGCCAATCTTGGTGAACACACTGCATTTTTCAGTGTTTCAGACTCATTCCAAAGACAGTTATGTGGGAAGAGAAAGTTTAAAAACTTCTCACTAAATTTCCATTTGTACGGGTAACCAAGTTACTTATATCCCTCAATAGCTTACTCTCTTACAATGAAAACAGAGAAATAAATTGTACATAATCACACATCACTAGCCTAAGATAAACATTGTTAGCCAAAAAGATTAGAAAGTTGTAGGAAAATGAAAATATTTCTCTGCTAAAGTCCAATTCTGCCTGCTACTGAGAAACAAAAGGCAATACTTGCAATTTCCTGCAAGCATAAAGATTTCCCACTCCTGGGATCATAACAGCTACTCAGCGCCAGGCCATCAGCCACACTGGAAGCAAAAGCTCCCCACACATTTCTGTTCTGTTGAGCTAAACAAAACAAGTCTGAGAAGAGCTAGCTGCTGCTCACCACCTTACAGGCCACTTTACTCAAATGACTCAGCCACAGACTGGTAATCAGGTATTTCAGTGACATTTAGTACAGCTGCATTACAGATTCATGAGTATAAAAATGCTCAGCCCTTGATTCTTGTAATTTTGATTAATTAACAGACAGTTATGTGCACTATTGCAGACTAGCACATACTAACTGACCATAAATGCATTTCACTAAGGCAAAGTTATAGGGTACAAGAGTCTCCAGTAATAAAAGCACCATTGAGTTAATTAAATCCACTTGAAGTTCTTTTTCAGTTATGACTAAATCTGTCTGTTGAGGACACCAGTCATAATCGTCTAATTGGATTACTACTGATAGCGAGATGTAGGGTTGGAGGGTTGCAGATAACCCACACCAGATTGACGCAAAGCCACATGAAGTGTGCTGCTGTTTCCAAGTAAATTGTTAGTGAGCTTTAAAGTTTAAGCTACTTTTAAGCTACAAATGCATTCATGAAGATGAAATTGGAAAGCCTTGCTTTCTCTGAAAACCCCATCAAGGTTTCTCTCACAGGGCTTAGACCACGTGCAGGCTAAAGCTGTTACTTTACCTCCACAATTCTATTTCAGTGATACATTTTGATTTGTCTAACTGACTCACTACAGACAAATGCTACACACACACACATACAAAAAATACATTATTTTTGCATGAAAAATATTTGTCCATGAAAAAAAAGGACAACTGTGCCTTGCCATCATTATTAACCCTCTAAATATGCCCAGGTTATAACAGATGGCCTGGAAATGCACTAAGATGACAGTTTGTGACCTTTATTTTTTTTTACAAATCCTGAAAAGTCAAGATGCTCAGTATCATACTTTTTCTTTGAAAGTCCAGATTTAACAAAATGCTCATTTTCTTCTCTGTAACTTCTAATTCTTCTCATATTTTACAATAGATGCATTTTTTTTTAGTAACAACTATTGCTTCTGTCATTTTTTGACACCAACTAATTTTATTTTTTTCTATTTATATCACATATACTACTGGAAAAGAGTTGGAGTGAGCAGGAAATCCTGTATATCCAGCTCATTCTTCAAGCGAACACTCCTTTGTCTTCAGTTTCACTTACAGTAAAAACTCTGACTTAGAAAGTATTTTAAAGTCCATTTCAAGCAATCCAGAGTTGTTCTTGATTTGTTCCTGCAAGTAATCTCAACAAATAACCAAATAGTCATTGAGATCTCTCTCAGAGGAAGCTGGGAGTAGGTAAGAGGCATAGTCTCCCTTGGGATAGCTAAAAACAGTAGATGCTGAAACCTTACAGTGAGAGAGATGCAAAAAGAAAACCAAGATGCATAGCAACTGAGGTAGGCTCTGATTTCAGAAATTGTGTTCTGTCAGTCATCACAAAGGTCATGCAACTGCATTGCACAGGTCATTTTGGAGGCTCGACTTCCCTGGTGATGGGTTAAATCACTGCCTGCCCATGGAAAGTGGTGAATGAATTCCGTATTTTGTCTTGATTGTGTGTAGCTTTTGCTTTACCTTAAACTGTATTTATCTCAACCCATGAGTTTTCTTACTTTTACCCTCCTGATTCTCTCCCCCATCCCACCACTGGGGAGTGAGTAAGCAGCTGTGTGGACCTGAGTTGCCAGCTGAGGTTAAAGCAGGGCAGCAAGCCACGTGCAGTTGTAGGAAAATCTAGTCTGAAGGTGACCAGTTCTTTTCCAGACACTTTGTTGCAGTGCCTGGAGTGACATATCCCTTCATATTGTCCACAAATAGCCCAATTTCATGGACAGCACTCCTGAACAGCCCAATCCAAAGTAGGTAGAGCTCATTTTGCAGGTGCCACAATGCACATGCAGTTAGATTAGGCAGCACTTAGAGAGCAATTCCAATCAGCCTTAGCCCTTCAAAAGTTTTATAACATACTACTATGGCAAAGCATTAGCTTGAGCTAATCTATGATTTTTTGGGGATTTTTTGGTGAGGCAGCAGGAGATGAACTAAGGGGGCATCCGATTGAATCAATTTGCTGAGCCATTAAATGACATTAAAGAAGAAAGGATGGTGGCGTACTTCACTTCTAACAAGCCTCAAGATCGCAGTATTAGATTAAGTAAAAAAAAAAAACAAAAACAGAGGCACATTTCCTTTTAACAATAATAATGCTTACACATCTAGGAACATGAGTTACTCAATGGATCTGTTCTGTACACCCAGTTCTGAAGAATCAACTGCAACTAGATTGCTGCTTTACACCAACACTAAAGACAATTCTGAAAATTTAATGCAAAGCAGAAAAAGATACCTTCTGCAAATAACATGTTTGTTAGGCTGCTAAAGGGCCAGATAAACAAAATGCATCTAAGCTTAATGAAATGGGTGTTGTGTCCAGAACAACCAAACCTCAAAGGCAGGATACCAGTTCAAAACACAGGCAATATATATATTGCCTCTTTAGTATAATAAAGACAAATTTGATTTGTGTAGTAATATAAGACATCAGTGATCAATTTTGTCCATCCATTTATAAATTAAGGCATTTGTCAAACTAGTAGGCTGAATTGCTGTTTTACATATAATCTAACAACATCCATACTGCTGCTGTCAAACACGAGCAGCCGCAAGTCTGCTACATGATCCTATGCACTAGTGTGAAGTCCAGGTAGCCCTGAACAGCAATCAGTTCTCATTAGCTTGTGTTTATAGCCTTGTGGCACCGATAGAATCCTGTGCTCACAATTTTGGAAGCAACTGCAAAAACTCCCATTTTGTCTGTCTGCTTTAAGTATGGTGCTTCCAGATAACATATCAAATGTTTTTATATGCATACGTAATTATGCTTACATCCTTATTCTAGGTCACTGAATAGATTACAAAGGTAGAGCCAATTAGAAAAAGAATATGGATATAGTCACAGCTTTGATAATATTTTTTTACTAATATCAATTACTTGCAATTTGACTCATATGTTGAGTCAAATATGAAAATTAATTTATGAGAGCAGCCAGTATGCAGATGGAAAGCATCACAATAATCATACTAAAGGGATTGGCCTTGCTCTTGTGGAGAAGCTGTAGCTTGAGTAAGCTGCTTCCTGAGACTCATGTTCTTTGCTTCAAAAGGGCTGCACGAAAACCACTCCTGGTGGTCACTGCCAACAGCCATGATGACACAACAATGTGCAAAGAACACATGCACCAGCTCCTGCACGGCATAGGGAGGCTCAGGAGCTTTGGCCCATGAACTTCCCAGCCTCTTCAGCTCAGACCTTGCTGAAAGCAGTCTGTGATAAGCAGGGTTCTCCTCCTCAAACAGGAAGAGGTCACATGCTCCCTTCTATCATTAGATGATTAACACACTCCAGAACCCTACACAATCTCACGAGCAAGGTTGGTTCCCATTCAGTCCTATTCCCCTGGCACCTCTGCAAGGACAAAAGGGAGACATTGTGGTGACATATGAAATCTCTGGTGCAGCTGACTTCAGCAAGAGAGGTGCATCCTCACAACTGAAAAACTCTCCTACTGTCTGTCTCCTCGTGTGATTTAAAACTCAAGAAGAGAGGCAGAGCATTGGAAGAAACCCCGGGCACTTCTTGGGACTTAGTATGCAGAATAGGTCTCAGGTCTCTTTCACAGTTGCCAAGGCTTTCCAGCAGGCATGAACACAGTACTGTAGCGTGATGTAGCCCAATCCATGGCTTAATGGGATATACACCCTGTATTTATGGACACTAGCCATGCTTGTTGGGAAAATCTTTCCACTAAAGAAGGAAAAAAACATACCAGTCAAGAGTGAACCTCAGCTTTCCCCAGCAACAAAGGTTGATTTTAAAAAAAGCTTAAAATTGACAAGTATGGCTGCCTGACACAGGGCAAGAAGCTGGGAATTATTTGAGTTCTTGGCTTTGCAATGGCAGAGGAAGAGCTCCAAATTTCAAAAGTAGGACACAAAACAAATGAAATCAGATAATCAAATGCATGGGATAAGCTTAACACTTCTGCAGGAATGACAAGTACTGAAGTCTTCTACCATCTTCAAGGATTTGTTTGCCCTATATCCTTGGGGCTGCCTTTCATTCAGTCAAGATGAAAGCTCACATCCAGGCTTCAACTTTTCAAACAGCAGTCTAACAGAGAAGTAACCAAGACTTACAAGAAAAAACACAAACTAATTTTATCTGGTTTTAGACAGGTCCTGAAAGTCAGTCTTGCAAATCCAAACAAGATTTATGCAACTAGCATCACAACAGTCTTCCAAAGTAGGGAAAAACATCAGTAACTTTGGTACTTCGGCTTCTAGAAGTCATTACAAAACCTGCTGGTATCTTAGGTTTTTTCATTTCAAACATTAAGATTCCAAGAAGATACTTGGTAGAAATGGACTGACTGAAAATCAATGCAGAACAAAGAGTATTTTTTTCTATAAAAAATTATATTCTTTAATTATTTTATCAGAGTTTTTTGCAGTAGTACAAGCACATACCTCCACCATAATAAAAACCTGAATAAACTATATGGGGTATGACATAATTTATATTTGTGACCTTATTAAGATTACAGTTTCAACTGCTTCTCAAGATTCCTTGTCATCATCAATAAAGACCACAAGCAAACTGATGCCCAGCAGTGGTTACCTTGGAAAGACAAACCTCTCCGCTCTTATTGCTGAGCATGACCATTATATGGCACAGGACATCCTTTGGTCACCTGAGGTCAGCTGTGTCCCCTCCCAGTGTCACTCCACCACTTCAGGGAGGGGTGTGACTGAAAGAAAAAAATGGAGCTCATTAACTCCATCACTGCCAGACCCAGTACAAGGACACAGGACACATGACAAAATATCCATTTCTGAGGATCCTGCCCTGAAAAGATTCTGGAGTTTTAATGCAAAACACATACCTGAAGCAACAATACTGCTAAGTTTTAGACTAGATAAAACTGCACTGAGCAGTTCCTAGGAGACTTCAGGTACTAGGAGTCTTAAGAGGTTTTGATTTGGTTCAGCCATCTGACTGAGGGAGGACTTCTTCCATATTCCCTCTGCACTTCGGAAAGAAAGTATTGGCAAACATCAGTAAGTAGCTTCAAAGCACTTTCAGGCTTTTCTTCCTGAAGCTGCTGTGAAAAGAATACAAGCACTGTAAACAACTCAGTACCTGTATGAAGCCAGTACTGGACATGGTGCATTATGCTAAAGGATTATTAAAGTATGACAACTGAACATCCTCCAGGCATGTGGTTACAGAAGAGGTAATAGCATTAATTAATTTTTTAATGAAAAAAAGAAAGTCCATTAAATTTAGTTTTTAAAAAAGGTTAAATTTTAAAAATAAATAAAATTATTAGCATTAAACTGATAGAGAATGTTTAAATTGGGTATAAAGAATTCTTTACTGTGAGGGTGGTGAGGCACTGGAACAGGTTGCTCAGAGAAGCTGTGGATGCCCCATTCCTAGATGTGGTCAAGGCCAGTCTGGATGGGGCTCTGGGCAACATGGGATAGCAAGATACTCTCCCTGGAATGGAGCAAAACAATTCGAACAATGCCTTATTTTGCAAAGCTATCAGTGGTGAACAGAGAGAGGGTGTTATGCTGCTTTTGGTGCTGAATTACGCTCAAACCCATCTGACTCATCAAGCCAAGTTAAACATCCTAATAGTGAGATGATGTGGCAGACCTGGTAAAGTATCCTTATATAAAAATGCTAAGCTGACACAGCTGGCCTGGAGACATATGACTGACAGTCAATCACTTTAGATTGTCAAAGTCCAGTCCCACTTTCAAACAACAGTTTCTTCTAAGATACCCCCTTCTTGGAGTGTATGTGACAATTCCTCCCTTGAGTCTGGGCCACCCTTCAGGGTTACTCCTTGATGCTGATTTGCCCACGGTTGTTGGTATGGGTAACATCAATCTCTGCTTGTTTGTTTTTGCTTACTTTAATATAATTGCTTTGATATAGTACACTATACTAGTTTTAGCTTCTATACTGTGTAAATCATTTGGATTACGATATTTTTGTCTAATCATTTATTATAATAAAACATTTATTTTTATATATCTGGTTTGCTATTCGTAATCCTGTCAGATGAAGTTGTACAAAGGTTCATAATTCCTTAAACTATTCACAAAATCTGGGGCTAAGATTGGATCCACCTAAACTTCTGAGGAGGAGTTTAGAAAGCAAGAGGGTCCTTCCTGCACCTCAGGAGGATGTCTTTCTAACAGACTTAGTCTGAAGCTCCCACTCTACCTGTGACACCTGAACTAGTGGAAGGTGTTCCTCTCAATGGCAGGGGGAGTTGGAACTAGACAATCTTTTAAGATCTTGTGTCTTTGGAGGTCCAACCCAAACCTTTCTATGATTCTGTGATTTTTTTAGGCCTCAGAAATTGCCCTAAACATCAGGGACTGTACCCTTATGGAATTAATCAATTCAGGGTGGCACATGAAAATTGATCTTGGTACCTTCTCTGGTACAAAACAACCTACCAAATAAAGCCTTTTATCTGTATCAACTATCTGTTGGATTCTTCTAGTATGACTCCCAACACTTTTTGGTGACTGCCACTGCCTTAACTGTTTCCACTCCTTGGCAACAACACTGGATTCATAGCTTGACAACTTCCTGAAAGTAGACATCTCCTGGATTATCCCCCTGACATTATCAAGATCCCCACCCAAGATATCAGTCTGGACAAGCTTGGTGCTGTGACCACTTCCCCTGGGGAGCCTGTTCCAATGCCCAACAACCCTCTGGGTAAAGATCCTTTTCCTAAAACCTAACCTAAAGCTCTCCTGACACAACTTCAGGCCATTCCCTTGAGTCCTGTCACTGGTCACCACCGAGAAGAGATCAGTGCCTGTCCGCCCACTTCCTCTCACAAGAAGTTGTAAAATGCAATGAAGTCTCCTCTCAGTCTCCTCTTCTCCAGACTGAACAGACCAAGTGCCTTCAGCCGCTCCTTATACAGCTTCTCCTCAAGGCCATTCACAATCTTCGCTGCCCTCCTTTGGATGCTCTCTAATAGCTTTGTATCTTTCTTGTACTGTGAGGCCCAAATCTGCACCCAGCACTCGAGGTCAGGCTGCATCAGTGCAGAGTAGAGGATAATCACCTCCCTCAAAATGGGAGGTGTCCCTTCATCAGCTGGCGACCCTTTGCCTCATGCATCCCAGGACACAGTTGCCCTCTTGGCTGCCAGGGCACACTGTTGATTCTCTTCAACTTCACACTGACCAGGACCCCCAGACCTATTTCGGCAGGGCTGCTTTCCAGCTTCTCGGTCACCAATCTGTACATACATCCAGGGTTGCCCCATCCCAGATGCAGAATCCAATGCTTGTCATTGCTAAATTTCATACAGTTGTTGATTTCCCAGCCCTCTGATTTCTCTAGGCCTTTCTGTCTTCGAGGGGCACAACAGCTCCTCAGAATTTAGTGCTGCCAATGTCGACCTTTTCTGTTTACAGCCACTAACTACAAAGATTTCAGCAGCATCAGTATGAGGAAAATGGCATCTGAAGGCTGTATAGAGCATATTTCCTGCTGAATTAACAGCTGACATAACTGTAACATAACAAGACCATCAAGAAGAGTGACTGAACTTCATTATTCAAATGTATTGAGTGGTATTTTCAACAAACCATTCTTATATGGCGCTTCTGCAGATTTAAATACACTGACATATGAAAACAGCAACTTCAGTTCACTGGAAAGGTTTCTTTTTAATTTTACCATAAAAATGCAAAATAAACTCTTTCACTGTAATGTTATAGCTTTTAATATTCCTGAGCTGCATTTTAGAAGCAAAAGTATTCTTAAATGGATTTAACAAGAGACACTGCAGCCTTACTTTTTAACACCACAAGTAAAAATAATTTAGCAAGAAGGCCCCTTTTTCAAGACAATGTCTAGCTCTTTATATACCTGAAAAAAATGTTTCAAGTAGCTCTATGCCACCTGAAGTAATTACAAAGCCAAATATGTCAACAAAATATTGGAACAACTTTCAATCATTTTACCACTGCTTCTTAATTCCTACACCAGTGTGCCTCTCTTACATGAAAAGTACTAGTATACAAAGGCATTACATGTCAGAATAATTTGGGCCACAAAGCTTGGCATCATACAGACATGTGGAGGAATCATAGCAATTTAAAAGGTATCCTGCATATCTTTATAGTCAGTGTCTAAAAAAATACGAAAGTCCTGCTGTACACCTCAATCAGTAAAAGCTCTACTTTGTTAAACACATTTTCATTGAATGCACCAGAAAACAAAAAATCAAATCTGTATGTAGTATCTTGTAACCTCTGGAGTGCCTGTAACTGGCACCCATATACTTCTCAAGCCAAATTCAAAGATACTGAGACAGAAACTAAACACACTAAAATTAAGGTTTAGAAAATTGAAAATGAAGAAAACAGGTTGACTTTTAGCACAAGCATGGGTGGTTATACCTTCATTGTGGTAGAAATGTAGAAAGAGACAACAAAGGAAGCAACGTCAAAAAAATCAGGCATCTGTTTCAGGGACTAGATTCAAGCTAAGCATTGGCTGAAACAAATGCATTTTCTATAGCAGTCACACCAATGATGTCTGGTTCACAACTTTCTGGCCTTTTTGTCCAACCACAGCCTTTCAAAGAAGCCAAGGGCTCCACTATCCACTCCAAGTACTCCTTTGCTTACTCAGGGATCACCTCCGGTGCCTTCGCCTCCTGCTCACACTTCTGCGACTACGACTTCTTTCTCTTCTGTCTCGTCTACGTTCTCTACTGCGAGTTCTTCTGTAACGTGAACGTCTGGGGCTTACACTTCTTCGACGAGGACTATGACTTCGTCGAGGGCTGTAACTTCTGCTGGAGTGTCTATAATACTTCCTCTCTTTCCTGTGCTTTTCATCCCGGTAACTCACATCTCTCCTGTGTCTGCTGCTCTCTCGTTTGCCCTTACTCTCATCACTATTTATGCTGCTACATGAACGGCTCTTCCTTCTCCTTGGCTCTGTGCTATGTTTGTCCTGCTCACAGTGCGAGTCCCTCCTGCGAGTATTCTGGTCATAGCTAGAGATGCTCTTCTGGTCCTGGTTATTGGTGGGAACACATGAAGGTACCCCAGAACCTCTCGTCTCAGAACACTTCTCAGAGTCTGCAGTATGAAGATTCTGACTTTCTTTGACGTGAACTTTGTCATTAATGTTGCCATTTAAGTACTTGCATTGAGTTTTTACACTTTCAGGGGATGCTACTTCTATCTGGGAGCCTGAAGCCAGCTTGCCAGTAACAGCCTGTCCTGAGGTAGAAGTAATGCAGCTGGATGATACAGTGTGTGCAACAACACCAGGGGTGTTCGGCATGTCAGATTGAGATGCATCAGTTTCTTCTTTGTTTTGATTAACTGCATCCATTTTCTTGCTCAGAAGATTGTTCAGTAGTTTCTCCCTCAGTTCCTTTTCTTTTCTCTGCAACCCCAGTGCTCTCTCTTTTTCCTCTTCCACACGTTTAAGCTCAGCCTCCTGAAGCCTTCGTCTCTCCTCCAGCTGCTGAAGACAAATCTTTTCTTCATTCTGTTCTTGCTCCAAAAGCTTTACTGCCTGAAAGACAGTCAAAGGAAAGGGAAGAGTAAACAAAAAAACTATTTGTATACCTGCTCATGCTTCCAAGTTATACCATAACACAAAAGCAGCAATATGAAAATGAAATCTAATAAACAGAACTTAACTATCTCAAAATAAAATGGTGTTTCCTTCTTAAAGAGAAAAAAATCAAAAGCCAATCAAACAACAAAGTCCACTAGCATATAACTGTTGTAAGGTGAAACATTATTGGTCCACGATTCCTGAGTGTTAATTGCTCCTAGATGTTTCACACAGCAAAAACAAAGCTTTGTCTTTATGGATCCTTAACATAACAACAGTAACACAGACTAAAACAGCATGTCAAATCTGCAATATTGAAATACATTTATCAATATCCTTCAAGGTTTTGGTCAAAAAAAAAATCTGTCACATTTAATGTGTTTTAAATTTGATAGAGAAGAACTCTTAGATGATTTCAATCTGTTGTTCATAGATGACTTTACAATGAATCCATAAAAAACATCAAGTAATTAAATAGCAAAATACTATTTAGAAACTGATTTCATTTTGTCAACAACCCTAGAAATAATACTGAAAACAACAGTTTAAACTGTATTTTTATTCTGACCCAGTCAAATGCCTTAGTGTAGCCCTTGGAATTTTCCAACTGAAAGAAACACACTCCCTATTCCATCAGACAACCATTCTATTCCACAGATGCAAAAAGCCTGCAAAACGCATTTCTCCCTTCCTCTAGGATATAACTGGTCTGGACATAGCACTGCCTGAGTTCAAAAACACTCCTGAGGCACACTGGCATCATGGAAAAAAGCCTGTACTTTGCTACACAGCTTTTAATTTCTAAAGAATATACTCATCATACATTACACTCCACTACGACTTTGTCCAAGTCTTAAGCTTCATTGTTTCAGTGAAAAAATAACAATACTGCTATAGAGACAAGATTTAACATTTAAATCCTTTACTGATAGCACTTTTCCCAAGGAAAAATAATTCTGCACTTTTTCAAATATAAGCTAAAGGAAGTTCGATCTCTGAAACTGCAAAGAACAGTTAACAGAATTGCTGAAAGTCAGATGGGAAAGAGCACCAAAATGGGAACCAAAAAAAAGGAGAATCTTACATCTTATCTTCTGTGTTTAGTTCACTTTATCACGTTATTTTACTGGACTTAAGATCAACCCTAATGCTCACACGTTATTTTACTGGACTTATGATCAAGCCTGCCAATTAATTTATAGGTAAAAAATGCTACTCAGGACTATAGGTTCAAGTTCACTCTTCCATTTACTTATCTGTGCATATTTTGCCAAGGGAGAAATACTGTTTCATTTCACTTTCCTGAATTTTTTGTCTAAGGAGTAGCATCTGGAGAGGTAGTAAACCTGATGTTTAAGGAACAGTGCTCTCCACCTTGTATCAAGTCAGTAAAGGGCTTTGTTCTGCTCCTTTCTTCATTAGCTTCTGAAATAAATAGTGAAGTTACCTTTGCTCTGCTTAGCAGTTCTGCAATTAATCTAATGGACTGAAGATTTCTCTGTGCTAGCAGGAGCTTCCTTTCTTCTAGCTTTATCTTCTCTTGCAGTTTTTTCTGCTCTTCAGCT
Organism: Sakesphorus luctuosus; assembly: GCA_013396695.1. Classification (NCBI taxonomy): domain Eukaryota; kingdom Metazoa; phylum Chordata; class Aves; order Passeriformes; family Thamnophilidae; genus Sakesphorus; species Sakesphorus luctuosus. Next base: position 465,990 of record VWZD01012782.1, on the reverse strand, counting down.
TGAAGCTTTTCAAGTTGCTTTTTGTTTCGTCGAACTTCACGATCTTTCTGTTTCTGCTCTCTCTTGCGCAACTTCTCTTCTCTTTTTCTCTCTCTCTCATACTCTTCAAGCTCTCTCTGTTTCCTAAAAAGACATGAATATTTTTACCTTATCTGGGCCAGGTACAATTTTAAACTCCTACTCTATGTAAAAATACATTTCATACTTTAAGTAAACTTATTTCCAAGTAAGTCTTGTTGATTACTGAAGAACAAAAGTAGAAGACAGCAAAAAGTCATCAGCCTGCCATTTTTTAAAAACTTAGAATTCAAAGACAAAAAATGGCTACAACAAAGAATTATTTTTTAAACCTATGTGACCAGAAATATTAACCACATATCAGGCAGCTGGGCAGAAAATTATCATGGTAGGAAGTAAAATACTAAGCCAATTAATGTGTGCAGGGGTGGTGATTTTTATTTCAGTCATTAAGAGAAAATGGTACCTTATGCTAAAGGCCAAGGGTTTCTGAGATCAGGTGTCTCATGGCACAATTTTCAGGAAATTGAGTATGTCGCAGGTTTAGTATTTTGAAATTAACACAAGCATAAGCAATAATCTAAATAACCCCACTCAGTTTTAAGGGCTTCACTTTAGCTACAGGAAACTTGTGTTATTATCTATCTTTTGAAACTAATATGAAGGGAGCAACAATAATTTTGATATTATGGCCAATCTTCGCGAACAAAGATTTTTGGGAAGGGCTCACCCCACGTGGGTGTGCCCTTCCAGCCTGCGCAGTGGATTTTTTAGGTGAGGCACAGCATGCACAGAACTGGCCCCACCCTTTAAGTCCTGAGGTTCATTTGCCACGGCCGAGCAAGCTTGGACAGTGACAGTGAAGTCCTTAGTACTATCTACAGCACCCAGTACTAACCGGGGCTGACCCTGCTTTGCATCTGAGGTCTGACAGGATCAGATGGCAGGGAGGCATTGAACTGCCGGGGACCATCCCACTGAGACTCAAACTCGCGACCTTGGGAGTTGGAGACCAGAGTGCTCTCCACTACCTGATTGTTAAAATTATCTGAGCAAGAAGTGATACCTTTCTTCCTCCTTCTGTTTTTCCTCAGCTTCTTTCTCTTTACGCTTTTGTTCTTCTCTCTGTTTTTCAAGCTCCTGAAGCTTTTCTCTTTCAAGCTGACGTTTCTTAATTGATGCATCACTGAGATGTTTTGTTGAGTCAAAAGAAACCTTTACAGGATACAATTGAAAACAGTCATAAGGAGACAGAAAAAGAATTAAAAATCCTTGACAACTCACACAATTTTAACCTAGACCTCAGTGTAAGTACAATCAGAAATATAAAATCTTTTCGAAAACAAAGGGAACTTCTCTGCGTACCCAGAGCAAGCACCAGCTACTGCAGCCAGGTAACTGGGCACTAAATGCATGCATACTAGAAAAATCAGATACCACTTTACACTTCTGTGTCTCACAACCAAAAATAAACCCCATTGTGTTTCAGGCCCCGCCCATACAATATTAACAACGTGTCAGAACAGGCACATACAGAACTCTTAATTTGTGCATGCTGTTAGGGACTGTACAGGACTAAGTAGAAATGGGCCTAATAGAGGCCCTTTCTGTCTAAAACTGTGAATTCTTAAATTCAGCAAACAAAATAGTTTTACAACATTCAGCACCTGGTTTAAACAAGTGCCTTCCCACCAGTTCTAACACCAAGACGAGGTACACCTGGCTGAAGATCCCAAGTTGTGGGAACAGAACAGAAAAGGAAGATACACACATCTCAGCAATGAGATCTCAGAAATGGTCAGCTCCCAGGACACATGAACACACCCTGGCCATGTTGGAACAGGACACCGGGAGACATCACAGCTCTGATGTCCTCATCTCCCATTCTGTGTGGGTGGAACCAAGGGTGTAAAAAACATTCCTGCAGACCCACGGTCATCAACCATGGCAGAGAGAACAAGGGGCACATACTCTGCAGTCTGATTTACCCAGGCTTTATGTAAAATGATGTTTCACTAATAGGTGAAAGGACAGACAGGCAGAAACAGAAAAGGTGTTGTGACCTTGTATAACAGAGGCATGCTTCCTCTTGCACAGCCAAACTAATTTTGGGAACCCTGATCCCCTGCATGCAAGTTACCAGTTTGAATGTCACGAGGTCAAGGCATAGTTTTATGCTGCAACTGACAAGCTTTGATAACAAGACGAAAAACTACAGTATTTTACTTACACTGATATGAATAAATATTTGCATGTTCCCACATTACACTCAGGAGTACCCTAGGTTTTTCCTGAAATACACTTTCTGGTTTGTTGAATGTCTATTGAGCACACCAAAATACATTGGCAAACACTCCACAAACATGTAAAAGCAAAGACCATCCCCAGAGTAAGTTTTCTTGAGGCCACGCTTCAAAGATACAACATCTGAACAGACTGTCTTGTTCTCTCCTCTCATAGCTGTAATTTCTAAGACAATAAGGTTACAGAAAAATAGTTCTTAAACATTATGAATTAAGCGTAGTGCACGCACATGAAACTGTGCTAGAGATGACCATTCCCATTTAAATTTTTGTAGGGCCTTTCTGTGTGTAAAGCACACAAATGATTAACTGTGTATTCTCCAGGCCATGTGCTATTAAACTTCACAGTTCTAATACTTGTCTGGTTGACCTCATTATCAATGCAGGGATCAAATACAGAGGCTATGAAATTCCTCTCACCTCCAAATTTCTCTCTGCAGTGAACACAAGAAAAAATAATGCACTTTAAAATCACCTTTCTGGTGAAATTTGCCTGAACTTGTTCAAAATTAGAATTTTAAGTGAAGTCACAAGATTTATAAACACATACTATTTCCTGAAACTGTTTAGAAAGTCACATTTGTAGAATGGATCCTTCCATTAGCAGTTCTTATTTCTGGAACTGTCTTGTTAAGGAAAATGCAAAACTCCACCCAGTTTACACAGTCTAACAACACATTTTTCTGACAGCATTTTCCTTTAAAAATCGCACTATGGCTGTTCCATAAAGCTGCATGAGTGCTGTCAATGTCACTTGTTGTCGTCACTACAGTACATGGATGCAGCTTTCAAGCACTATAGAAATAACAACCAGTTATACTAAAGTCTTTGCTATGGGTTCCCATAAAAAAAACCCCTGCAGTCTCTCACCTTTATATTGCAAGCAACTGCTTTGCCATCATCACCTTTGTACATCAGCTTCATTCCTCGCAGAGCATTCATGGCCTCGATGAAACCTGCGTACTCTCGGTACTGGACATAAGCTTCAAAATTTAAATGGCCTCCAAAACTGAAGGTGTGAAAATTTCTGCCAGTCATTTCTTCTCTGTAAGGGTCCAGCATGGGTATGTCCACATTACGGATTTCCCCAAATTTCTGGAAAACTTTTATAAGGACTTCTTCACTTGGCTTTTCTGACCCAGTCTCCTTTGCTGCAAACCACTTACAAGGTAAGCCCTCCAAGTGAATAGTGTCTGGCCTTTCCCCTGGCAAAGTTTCATTCATATCCTTTGCATCACGGAAAAACGAGTCCCAGTCATGTCTGGTAGGAAAGTCAATCTTGTATTCCGCAGCACGCACTTTTAAAATGTCAGAGAAGCCACTCAGCTTTATTGTTTTACCATCAAGGCACGCCAGGAAAGACTTAACCAAACTTTTGTTCTCAACCTCTCCTTCAAACCGAATGAAATCCATCGTGCTTTTAGAAATCCGCAGAGTGGAAAACTGATGAGTTTGCACCATGCCCTTCAATCTTTCCATCACTTCCCAGTTCGAAATGGATTTTCCTGGTTGCTTCAGCTGAGGAAGTGCCACACTGATGGTCATTTTTGTAATGGGCTTAAGGTATAACCCACAGGGAGCACAGAGCTCTACAGCTTCTGATGTATCATGAACTATTGTTGCAGCAGCCATAACAAAGAAAAAGCATAGGATAAAAAAATAAAAGATGCAAGTTTAAGTTGCAGGCCAACAGTAGTCAAATAAAATAGCCCTTATCCATAAATAATTTAATTCTTTGGCGATTTAACCATTCCCAAGTTAAAACGATGTCTCTTAATACAGGAGTGAATTAGGTAATTAAAACGGAGTAGTACAAACATCTTAAATTACTTTATAACCACTAGGGCCTATAAGTAATTAACCCTCTGTAAGGCCTCAAAATAGAAAGCAAGAAGCTGATGACAATCTTAGGAATACATGAGGTTGGTATGTGATGGCTCAGAAAGCAGCTACCCTTTCTCAGGAGGGAAGGAAGGGGCTGGCGGCGCGATGTCACACCGCTCTCAAGTCTACTTAACAACCAGTGAGCCCCAGCAGGCTGGCGCCGAGGCAGATCTCACGTTCTCCGGGAGGAAGACCTGGAAAGTGTCTGCAACGAGAGAAAAGCGCTCCTTTGATTTAAAAGCCTGAAGTCGCACCGCCCCTCTCCGTCCCTGCCGGCAGCGCCGAGCAGCCTCTGCAGGACTCGGCGGGGGAGCGCCCCGAGCCCCCCCGCAGGCAGCGGCCACCCCCGGCCGCACGGCCCGCCGGCACCTGCCCCGGCGGGAGGGGCCCGGGCGGCGAGGCGACACCAGGGAAGACGGCAGCGGGGAAGGCCCTGCGCTGGTTCCAGGGTCACCCGCACCCCCCTTCCTCCGTCTGTCCCTTCCTCCGTCTGTCCTTCCCTCCGTCTGCCCCTCCCGCCCCAAGGTGGGACCCCCGCGCGCCTCACCCGCCGGGACGCGTCACCCCGCGCGCCGCCGGGGGAATCGCTTCCGCTTCCGCTTCCGCCTCCTCGCGGCGCGACGTCTCAGCGGCCGGGAGGGGCGGGCGGGCCGCTCTATGGTAGCGTCTCCCCCCCCCCCCCCTTTC
>VWZD01012782.1:428745-461047 GCA_013396695.1 Sakesphorus luctuosus | reverse complement strand
CGCCGTCGGGCGGCGGGGCGGGAGCGCGGCGGGAGTGCTTGGTCCCGGGTGGGTGAAGGTCCGGCCCGGCCCGGCCCGGCCCGGCTCGGCCTGGGTTTCCTGCTGTCCCCCAGGGACACTGCAGAGCTGAGCGCCCACGCACCCTGCGTGTGGGGACAGCTGTGGTTCCCAGTACGGCAGGTTTTCTCCTTTCACAGATCACAGGTTGGAATTAGGGTGGAAACCATGGAGTCCAAGCCAGGACAGAACACCACTGTGTTAACTAGACCATGGCACTCAGTGCCACGTCCAGTCTTTCCTTAAAGACCTCCAAGGATGGTGACTTCCTGGGCAGGCCATTCCCACATCTGATCACCCTTTCTGTGACGAAATCCTTTCCAGTATCCAACCTAAACCTCCCCTTGCACAGCTTTAGGCTGTGTCCTCTTGTCCTATCCCTTGTTGCCTGGGAGAGGAGACTGACCCCCACCTGGCTGCAGCCTTCTGGGTGTTTATAGCGAGCGACAAGTTCTGCCCTGAGCCTCCTCCTCTCTAGGATGAACAACCCCAGCTCCCTCAGCCCTCGGACAGGACATGCTCTCCCCCGGACATGCTTTCACCCTGCCAGCCTGAGGCACCAGGGCCGCAGCCACCCTGCCCAAGGCCACCTGACCCCTGGGAGGCAGAGCAGGGGTCACTGGCCACTGAGAGAGATGGCCTTTGCCTTGCTGCCTACCACGTTTCCAATACCTTGTGCTGTGTTTGAATACATGCCCAGACTCTGTATTTATGAGAGAAAAGCACAAACTGACATGATGTAATTCATTTGCATAAACAGGAGTGATTAGTGCTGTTTGAGGTGCTGTCAGATATTCAATATCTGGTAGATATGTCATGTGGCCAACAGGAGACATGACTATGCTGTCAGTTAGAAGTTTTGCTGGATAACCTACAACATTCCCAGTGAGCATATGAGTTAGACAACTGAATTGAGCCCTCTGGGTCATCATAGGGGCTGTGGGGTCTCGGGCCTGGTGGGTTTTCAGCTGTCACATTAGAAGGGTGTGAGTCTTCTCAAATCCTGGGTTGAACCTACTGCACCTCAGCTGCCATTTCCAATGCCCTAGAGCATGTCCATAGACTCCTACAGCAGGAAGCTGAATCCTGTTTCTAGTTTACAAGTAGCTATCTGCATACAGATACATGAATTCAGAGTCTTTAACAAGATGACATTCTTGGTATTCTCAATATCCAGAGTTGTTTAATCAACTGGCATCTGAATGGGAACAGATTTTCTTTTCCTCTCACCATCTTCATGGGGTGAAGAAATAGAAGTATGGAAAGTGCCTTTACATAATTTTTCACCAATAAATATTTAAATCATACCAAAACACATCTGTTGAATATGCTTTCATCCTGCACTGGTCCTCAGTTTATAGCAGTGAAAATAAAGGGATTTAATTTGAAGTTGTGGGCACAGGAGGCAGTTGTCCATTTTGTGCTTGCTTGCTTTTTAGGCCTGCTTTGCTCACTGTACAAATGAGGCAGGGTGTTTGATAGGCCAACAGATCCTCAAGTACAGTTCTTAAATGATCTTATAGTATTTTGCAGATAATTAATTGGAACTTGTCACTACAGCTTTACCATCACTGGATTCCTCATACTTGGGCTCACAGCAAGTGAAAGATGAAGAAGTTGTCACTTACATACAGGCGGTAGCCTGGCTCCATTACCTCCAGATATGTGTTCTCATGTTCTCAGAGAACTCAAGTTTCAACACTGGGGCTGTAGTTGCACGCCCCTGCCACCTTCTTTGAACTTCCTGCTGCTCATCCCTACCTCTTGAGCTGTTCCTGCCTCTGCTGCCAGCCTCCTGCCGTTGTCCAGTGGCTCACCCACTACAGCACCTTCCTGCCTCTGCTCCAGCATTTTGAAACAGGCTCCAGGTTCCACCTTGGATAAACTCACACCCCTTGAGAAACTGATGGCAGTAACCTTCAGCAGCAGGCTGGGTGGTCATAATGACTTTGAAGAGTCATTGACCTCAGTGCAGGAGCTGAGCTGAGCATCAACCAAGCAGCTGCAGTGAGACCACAACTGTTGCACAGAGGTGCTGTCTCACATCACAGGTGTTGGTAACTTCTGGTCCTGCTCTGTCTCTTTTATGGTTAACTAGTAGTATAAACACAGAATCAGGAATTACAGCTACCATACAATAGTTAGAAACAGTGTGTGGTTCCTAGTCTGAGAGCCCCTGCAGGGTATGTCCCACCTTCTCCTACAGACTTGCACTTAGGAGTGCATGGAGCTGATCTAGATATATTCCAGAGAGTTTCAGTAGCAGGGCTGCGAGACACTGCGTATGGCATTGATTTTGAATCTTGTGCATGATAGTTCCACCCCCTGAGACTGTGCCAGAAGTCAATATTCTGTATTTTAAACTCAAAGACTAGGACAGTGCTCTGAAAAGCATTACAAAATACCAGAATTGAGGTTACCTGTGACATGACATCAGCCATAACCTTGAGAGCTATCATAGACTATTTCCAATATACTGGAAAGAACTCTTACAAGCATTACATATAATGCTGTTGTAAACTAAGACACAGTGACAATGTACATAACTTTTAAAAGATGTAGTCAAGCATCAATACTGCAGTGGAGCAAGTGGAAACATTATATCTGCTGAAATGCAGTCCTCTGCCTTGGATAGATGTGTTGTTTTTATAACTATTTTTTCACTGTAGTGAGATACCTAAATGAGTTAATGAAATGGCTCCCTGTGGCTTTCAGAGTCTGAGATGAACGTCAGCAAAGCAAGGGTATCACATCTACCAGGAAGAAGGATGAACCAGTAAAGTAAACATCAGTAATAAGAGAGAGCATCCAAGTGCAACTGTGTATGTAAATCTGATTTGTACTGTAAGCCATTGACTCTACCCAACTCTGCCAAATACATTGTGCTAATGACCTTAAAAATCTTCTAGCATGTCTAAAAGTTTTTGCCTTTTTCCTGACTTCGACAGATAGTCTTAAAGAAGATCTCACTTCTACCTGTAAACTTTCTCGTCTTCATTAAACACCAAATCCACAGAAGTTCACTAGAGGGAGCTCTTGTTATTTACATATGTGTAATAGATCTATTCACAGAAACAGAATCACAGACTATTCTGAGTTGGAAGTGACCCACAAGAATCATCGAGTCCAACTCTTAAGTCAATGGCCCATACAGAGGATTGAACCCATGACCTTGGCATTATTACAACCAAGTGTTAACCCACTGAGCATGAAAGAGGCTATAAACAGCAGATACTAAGTTTTGTATTCATACTAGAATACTGATCATTCTTCCTTTCTTGGAAGAGGATATAATTCTCCAACTACACATGATCCTATCTGTGTAATTCTGCTCTTCCTGAAATGCACCATATGCTCAACCTTAATCGTCATTTGCGGTAATGCACGCAAGATGTTATGTGATTGTTTACATTAAACAAAATAACAACCCAGTGTTATTCCATTTTCTTTCCTTCCATCTTCTTTCCTCTCCAAAACACACCTAAGAGGAAGAAAGTGTACTTTTAGTTTAAAACTTAGCTGCATGTGTTGGAGAACAGTTTGTCTCCTGTGCTCATCCAAATCTTTTCTACTACATAATATGCAGAAATACTCCTGGTATATATCTTCTTAGAAACAGTGTATATAGCATCCTGTGTCTGCTTTGGATGTGATTTTCGTTTTCTGTTATCATCTCTTTATTCTCTCCCACACTGAAGGAAAGCTGAATGATTCACTGCACAAGTGAACACTTTGCGAATGGTATTTGGAAGTGGAGGGAGCAGCGCAGAAGACTCTCTCGGATAAAGAGATTGCATCACTCTTGGAGATACATTGCAATGTTGGTTTCAGACTCTAAATAGCCTCTCCCCACAAAGCAAAATTAATCCCTTAAGTGAGTAGGAACAGATGAATGAACTTAAAATGTATTGGTTTATTTCCCATGGTAAGAAATGGCTCCACAAATAATTCCATTTCCCTTCATTAGTTCTACTCTTTGTTGTTTGGGCGGGTCGTTGTTGTTTGTTTTTTATGTAGCTGAATTCTCTGTGTCAGTGAAGTGTGTGGTTATGACAGATTTTCTGCCTTGGAAAGAATACACATTAGAAGTACTACATATGGTGGTGCAGGGCAATTTCAATTAACTAGAATTAATCGTCACTTCCTGTGTCTGATTCTCCATAGGCCTAATTATTGTATTCTGTTTAAAGCAATAGGATATGACAATATACAGAGATGGTTTCAGTCTCTCTAACTCAGCCTTATGGCAAAGAATTACTCTTGTTAGCACAGAGTAGGAGCACACAATGCAGAGCAGATAAATTTATACTAATTTATCTCTGTGAACGTGCTCACTGCCATCTATCTTGCACTAAACAGAAATGGCAAAATTTCTGCTTTCTACTTTCACTGAGGCAGACTTGGCATCTGTTGTGGCACTGGTTTATGAACTATCCGGTTAAACCATAGTGTGCTGTAGCCTGTAAGGCTGAAAAAATAGATTTAATTACAAAGACACATTGTATTATGCTCGTTAGCAAGATGTGTGTTTTAAATAGCTTTAAGGCCATGCTGTCAGATGCATTCCTGATTATTTCACTTTCTATACAGGGACCCATGAGATACTTTCATTTACTGGTCAATTTCAATAGCTATCACTTAAAATAAGTCAACACATAAAAGATCTGGATGTTTTTCTACTTTTTTCCACTATTTTTTAAGGGGAAATATTTGAATGAGATTAAAATTAACACTTGAAAATTAAGTATCTTTTCCACAGTATTACTTAATACAGATTGATACCAATCATAAAAGCATCTAATGTTTTTATGTATACTTTTTAAATTCAAATTTTTTAGTAATTTATGGAGTGAAAAGCAAGAGCTGTTGACTTTTCAGAAGCAGAAAGGAGCAACAGGTTAGTACCACTAACTTTCCTCAGTGGTATATTTCCCTTGATAAATTCCACAAGATTTAGTATAAGTGCAAGTGTTGACACCCCAAAGACTTCATTTGAAAGAGGTTAAACTGCATTATTGCCATTGTAGAACTATACATTTCTGAAGAAGAGATCTTTTAAGCAGACAAGATCACCTCTGTAGGTTCAACCTGCTCTCTCCACTTACATTTCTTAAACCAGAAAGACCAGAGATATTTTGGTTGATCTGGCATAAGCATAACTGTCTATAGCATGAATTCCAAGTTTCAGAAGCAATGTCTGTATCCAGGCCTTGTCTTCCCAACACACTCATCAGTGTTGGGAATCAGGGGTTGTCAGGGGAATCAGTGGTAGAATGCTGTGCTGAATTTTCGCTACTTTTGCTTCTTGCTCCTGGCAATTTTTCTTTCTCATTTCCCAGGCTGTGATTGTGAAATCTGAAAAGCTAAATAAAGGAAGGATTACCAAACCAGGTCACATTTGATTTGCTAATAACTCTACTCTTTTCATGCAGACAGATACTGTTGATATGTCTCAGAATCACAGAATCACAGAATCACAGACTATTCTGAGTTGGAAGGGACCCACAAGGATCATCGAGTCCAACTCTTAAGTCAATGGCCCGTACAGGGGATTGAACCCATGACCTTGGCATTATTACAACCAAGTTTTAACCAACTCCTTAAACTTTACATCTAAAAAAATGTCATCTAGTCATTTCTATTACCAGATAGTGGGTTTGTACTAAGATGCAGATTAAGACAATCAAAATAACATCAAGTCACCCAAATCACTGACAAAGTTGTACCAAGGTTTGTTTCTGGCCCACTATACATATACTTTTATATCTTTTACTATACACCCATCTACATATACAAACACACATACATGTATATATACAAACTGATTTTCCCCTAAGCTCTTTCTGCAGTTGGCAGAGACTCACAGGTTTGTGTAGGAAGAGCCATCAGGTGGTCTCTTGATTCTCTGCTTAGAAAATGACAAGTCACCCAGGGATTAATTTGTAAGTACTCTCCTCCCTTCTCTCCCCAGATATATCAGTAGGTAAAGAGACAATTTGGATATGGAAAAAAGCCTTGGTCGTCAGAATGGAATTGTAAAGTCATGTAGGTACCACATATGGCTAATATTGGACAGGAATCAGCTTCTAGCCAGAGACTGAAAGCTTCCAAAAAGATTAGTTTGTTGAACTTGCCACAAACGAGCACATATTAAGGGACTGTTACCTGATGAGTTATCAGGAAGTGGCAGAAAATGTAAAAGTAGGAGAAAAAAGGCTAATAACTGTGGTTTAGTAACATCAGCTTCAGATATAGTGTAGTTTATCTAGAGCTGCACCACAGGAAAGTTTGACACATCATCTCTGTCGGATTTACTTATTCTGTGACTGTCTAGACACTCACATAAATCCTGGGAGTTTCCAGTCTTCTGGCAGTAAGATCCACAACAGCACTGCAGGTGAGCTATTTTTCCTAACAGTTCAATGACTGGATGGAATAAAATTGTTTTCATTAATTTTCTATTTAATCTGCATTTCCATATTCTATTTGAAGTAATATTATTGGCATGATGGGAAGAGAAGACAGAAGGAGAAGGAAGGCTGCCATGTATTTCATATCTTTGGGCAGGAATTTAATATAATGACAATCCTGTCTCAAGGATAAAATGGAAATTTTTTTCTGCAAACGGGGATAGAATATAATGATTCTTGTTAAGTAATTTTAATTATAAAGATAATTAATTCTAACTTAGTGTATTTTCAACTACTTACACTATAGTTCCATTGTTGTCTTATTTCTAATTTTGTATGAAATAACCACATGAAGCAAGCTTTGCACCAAAGGAAGAGAGAAGTTATTTAGCTTAGTGCAAAGGATCTAATTGTGAGTCATAGAGTATGATTTAGAAAGGGAAAATATCATGACTGCAGGATCCTTTGACCTATATAAAGGGGAAGGCATCATAACAGCCAGAGTGTTTTGTTTGAAAGACTTGTGGGAAACAAATTTGAGCAAAGCTGCAAAGCTGAAAACCTTTTTGTCTTTAGCTTCAATTGCCCACTTTGCCCGTAAACATAGGTGGTATAATAAATGGGTATGTTACTAGATTTCAGTATATTTCTCTGGCTTCACAAGCTTATGGGTATTCCAGAGCATTTGTTAGCTCTTTTAGAAAGCCTTTGCTTATTGAGCAAAATGATGACAATTTTTAATGGTTCTTTCCTTCTGGCCTTGCACCTGGGTCAGGGCAATTCCAAGCACAAATACAGGCTGTGCAGAGAATTGACTGAGAGCAGTTCAGAGATAGACCTGAGGGTGTTGGTGTATGGAAAGCTGGACCTGACGCAGAAATGTGTTCCTGCAGCCCAGAAAGCCATTTGTACCCTGGGCTGCATCAAAACCAGTGTGGCCTGCAGGTCAGGGGAGGGGATTCTGCTCCTCTATTCCACTCTCATGAGACCCCATCCAGAAGGCTGAATCCAGCTCTGGATCTCTCAGCACAGTAAAGACCTGGACCTATTGGAATGGGTCCAAAGGTGGGCCATGGAGACAATCAGAGGGCTGGGGCAACCCTCCTATGAAGACAGGCTGAAAGAGTTTGGGCTGTTCAGCCTGAAGAAGCGAAGGTTCTGGGGAGAATTTACAACACTTTCCAGTACATAAAGCGGGTACAAGAAAGCTGGAGAGGCACTTTTTACAAGAGTGTGTAGTGATAGGACAAGGGGAAATGGTTTAAACTGAAAGAGGGTAGGTTTAGATTAGATATAAGGAAGAAATTCTTCACTGTAAGAGTAGTAAGGCACTGAAACATATTGCCAAGAGAAGCTGTGGATGCCCCATCCTTGGGAATGTTCAAGGGCAGACTGGATGAGGCTTCGAGCAGCCTGGTCTAGTGGAAGGTATTCCTGCCTGTGGCAGCAGTTGGGAACTAGATGGTCTTTAAAGTCCCTTCCAACCCAAACTATTCTGTGATTCTTTGTTTAAATATTTTACATATATATGGCACAATGGCCACAATATTGTATATTGTGGATTATGGTATTATAGGAAGACTTAAAGAATTTAAATTCTACAACAGTGATTATCTACAACTTTATCACCCTTCTCTACAGAGCTGGGCTACCCCAATTTTCTTTACAAGGGTGGATGTTGTTCTTGTGATCTCAACCAGTTTATCAGGGACCATGACTTTTTAGCAAGATCTTCTGATCATGAGGTTGCAGGGAAGTATGGCAAGGAAGTATGGCAGTAGGCAAATGTTTGCAGTTGCCCTGACTCCAATCTCAGTACTCTTTGACCGACAGTCTGGCCTGTTCTTACTAAAATAGTGAGTTTAGGGAGATGGCACACCAGTTTGAAAGCTAAGTAGCATCTTTTTAAGGATAAACTCTGGCTAAGTCTAAGTTTGTGACAACTGATAGTAACACTACACAATATGCAGAAGAAAGAAAACAAGTTGACCTGCTTGTCCAATAGACTGGTCTAATTTCCTTTTCCTGTTAGAACTTCTATATAAAGACTTTCCAGCTAAAATAATTATGCACAGTGATGCTTAAATTTTAAGTGGGAAGCTATTGCTTATGGGCTATTGCTATTGCATATGGGCATACCTGTACACGATGCACAAAGGGAGTCAGAAAGCTTAGGTGAGGTTCTAAAAAGCCAATTGGGAGGAGCCTAAACGACTCAAGACTGAAGTCATGTATGGATTTGAGGTCTTCATCTCAACTCTCTGCAGGAGACAAGTGCTGAAGTGCTGAATCTCTCCCAAGGATCAAATCAAAGTTGATTTTTTTTCCTTAGAATCCTTTCAGTGGGAGGATTTTAGGACCTTCATGATTCATAGGCTTTTTCAAGTGAGGTGGGAAGCCTAAGCTCATTTCCCATCTCAGCCCAGAGGAAAACAAGCCCAGAAGAAAAATTGTTAGGGCAGATTATTACAACATAGTCAAAACAGAATATTAACACACATGCAACTGTTCATTGTTATGAACCTGAAATGTTTGGTTTCTAGCAAGCTCTACCTTTCAGTCCAGATTCTGGGCACCAGAAATGTGGTAGTGTTTATTAACTGAGTTTAAAAGATAAAGAAAATTTGGTTTAGCACCTAAATTGCTCGGTATGCAAAATTTGTTGTGATGTCTTTCTCAAAAGTCTTTTTTTCAGCCACCAGTTACTGACTTCAGGGCATGAATCAGTGGGTGATATTCTACATGCTGAGGTCAAAACCCATGTGTTGTTACTTGTAAGAAATACTAGGGGAGATTTTCATTTGCATGTGCAGTGTTTCGCAATTGTTTTCACATTGGCTTAAACTCTTTTTCAGATATTTTATTTTAGATTGAGTTGTGGCATCCTCTGCTGACTTCCTATGCTGCTCAATGATGTTTGCATCTACTCTGTCAGTGAAACACTTCCTAGGAGCTCTTTCCCACGCAGAAGACAGATGCCAGTCAGCCAACTCCAGCCGAGCTGACCTAATTGATTTTATCTGTGGTAATGAGGAGTCTTGTCCTGTGCCTTCTCCTTCCCCCAGCCAGAGTCAGGCAGAAGTTACTGCCTCAGGTTAAAATGTTATCAGCTGCAGTGATCTGTTTGGCCTCTCTGGTGGAGTTTAAATATCACAAGCAGAGTCATGAAAAGTCAGCATTTGTTTACACCTCTGCTGCTCTCATGCACAGCCCAACTTCTTTAACTATGCAAGAGCTGGGGCACATGCCACATTTAATCTACTGCAGCCAATGCTGGTAACTCTTGACCCAAAAAGTGCACTGGAGTATATATTGAGCAATTGAGGTCAATGCTTCTGTATGTGACTTTGCACTGCTGCTAGATTCAAAATCTGATTAATTGAAGTAGATCTGAGAAACAGTAGAAAGACAAAACTTAAACGGCTCTTTCTCCATCTCCCTCTCACCACTTCTCTACTAGCAAACTGGATACAAACTTTGATGCTTCACCAAAGCAAAGAAAATGTCTTGTGCAGAGCACTGCTTTTTAGGAAGGCTTCTGTATACAAAGTGTGTTGCTCTCCTTGTTGACCTCCATCTATAATCTAAAAACCACAAGAAGTCAAGCATTATGCTCCAGAGTAACTAGGCTCTCACAGCAACAGGTACAAAGAGCTGTATTTGATTTATGCTAAAACAAGAATCAGGGAATCATAGAATATCCTGAGTTGGAAGGGATCCACAAGGATCATCAAGTCCAGCTCCTCCGCAGGCCGCAGGAATCACACCATGTGCCGGAGAGCATTGTCCAAAGGCTTCATGAACTCTGGCAGGCTTGGTGCTGTGACCACTTCCCTGGGGAGTGGGATCCTGTTCCAGTGCCCCACTGAAGAGTAATGGAGTACAGGCAGGACACAAAGAATTCATGGATAACTATAGTATAAAATTTTGCTTATATATATAATGGCTAAGCAAGAAGACAAATATTAGTATTCAAAACTGAAGTTTCACCTTGAAGATCACTAACAGGAAAACGGCCTAATAGGGGAAAAATTGAATGTAACTTCAACTAAGTGACTAAACCTCAGAGGGATGAGGAGTTCTAGGCATGAATACTGTAGCATAGACTATAGCCCAATGAAAAAGAGGGACATATCTACAAGCAAATCACTTTTTTTCAGAACTGTGCTAGAGCAAATTACTATTATTACTGGAACTATTTTTACTAACTATTTCTAACTATTTTCAATAGTCTTACACCTCAAACTAGCATTGAAGTCTTGATTCTATATTAAGAACTCTGAATATCTACTGATTTTAATCATCAGGTTTTCTGACTTCTGCTTCTTGGAAAGTCCCAGCTTACTTCTCAATTCTAAATCTTTTCACCTCTGATGCTTTCTGATTATTGCATTTCTTATTAGCATGAAAAAAGCCAAGGTGGACATGTGTTGATTTTTTTTTATTTTTACTAGTGATATGAAAGTTGCTGTGTATATTACCACTCCAGTCTATTTTGCTGCTATCTTCTATCGCTTAATATATGATGTTTCATTAGAGGATCCCATGATAAATGGCCAATCTGCTAAAGAGGAAAAGCTAGACCTTGACAGTTACAACAGTCAGGAAGGATTTTTACCTGATCTGATTATCATGAGGCATTACTACTAGTGCAGACAAGTTCTCTGGCTTCATGAAACAGGAAAAAAAATGCAAAACCTATCACTGAGGAAGAAGCCTTCACATAGAATTGGATTTTACAGGGATAACAGAGGTCTACTAAGAATCCTGTAGCCATTGTTGCCATTACCCAATATGACGTCTATATCAGTTTTCTTCAAAACAGGGTGTTTGTACGCCAAGGTGTGTAAGACAACTCACTGAAGTACAGGAAAAATACATTTTTGTACCATTAACAAATAAAATAAATATAAGAGTTTTTAAAATAGTATTTATCTCATCCTTTTTATTTTCTATTTTTTTTAGGTTTTATAATATACATAACATATTAGTACAATAGTATATCTGTATAACTTTTATAAATAAGTGTACATGTACTGAAGTGTTGTGCTCAAAGATCTTTTACTTTGAGTGCGTGATCAAAAGTTTGGAGACCTGTGTCAGGTCATACCAGAGCCATCTTGCACTGGGCATTTGTCTGACCAGCTGCAAACCACGAGTCTTGGTACAGTTTAGGACTCCTCATGTGGCTAACCTCAAGTAGCACTATTAAAACAGGTTACTTGTTTTTTCCACTATGGAAAATTAGTCCTATGGGTGAATGACAGTGACAGATCAGGCTGCTAATATGAGGACAACATATTGCTTCCCTCATACTTATCTTCATCTTCTACTGGGATAGCACTTAATATTTTAAGAAATTCTTTGCAGCTTTCCTTTCTGTAAAGAGAAGGTGGATATACATGGGAATTTCAGTGTTGCAAGCGATATGTCAGTTCTGGAAAAATACCCCTGGTGGTAACTCCAACATTTGTGATGTAAGGTGAGTGAAACAGCTGTACAGTGCTCCATGAGTAATGGGTCCATCATGCAAAAATAGGTTTTTGAATTGGGGAAAAAATATGTATCCTTTTAGGAAATATTCTAAAATAGCTTTGTCAGTGATTAAAAGAAATGAAAAGAGGAAGTGGGTGCAACAGTTTGTTTGTATTGGCATCCTACAGTGGAAGTGCATTCAGTGAGAAAAGACTGAAGGAATTCAAATGTGTGTTAAAATTCAGGTAAGAAAATAATTTATTTAGTATTTATAAAGTCCATAGGAACAGAAGTAATTATTCCATAGTCTCTTTGACTGACAGGAGTGTTCGATTTCTGATAGTATTTGTTCAGTCTTTGTAGTGTGAAAATATTGAGTTTATTTAGCCTGAGAGGAGGTTTGGAGGAGCTCATTCTCTGTGTTCAGGGCGGGTAAGACAGCAGTCCTATATTATAGTCCTGTTTATAGCTGGAACTTGAACAAATGCCTCAAAAAAATTATACTCCCCATCATTCTTTCTAAGATGATGTTAGATAGCATTTAATGTTAGAAATTTAACTGATTCTGCCACAGGGAAGAGATATGAACAAATAAACCCATCTAGCCTTATTTGCTTTGTGAAACTGTGGCTGCTATTTCTTATATTGTTTTTTGAGATATAAAAGGCTAAATCTGGGGTTTGATTTACCTTTACTCTGTCTGTCAGTGAGACAAATTTCAGAAGACTAAACCTCTCAGGCAAATATTTGATTTATAAATTGTCCAAAGTCCCTAGGATTTTAAGTAATGTGCTTTTATTTTGTTAAATTGATTGTATAATTATGTAAAGCTGTGCTGAACTGAGTACTGTAAGAAGCCACATTTTCTTGAAAATGTCTGTATGGAACTCAGGCTTGACCATGGTTAAATAAGGTGTAAAATATTTCCCTGTTTAAGGCAACACCTCTTCTAAAAACAGGGTTTCAGTGTTATAACTACTGATCTAGTTTATTTATCTATGTATTTATCTCTTACTCAGTTGTCTAATTAATTCCACTTGTGTTTTATGATGCCAAATACTTTACATACAGATATCCATCTCAGGAAAAGGCTGAAATGTTCAGATCTGCTTTTGTAATTTAAGAGCCCAAGTCAAATTTTTCTTTCTGAAGTCACTTAGGCTTCATAAAGAAACATTTTCCTCAGCATCTCTTTCCAAAGATCTGCTATTGTAAAACTTGGCCAAGGTGCCCACAACAGTAGAAGTGAGTAGGATGAGGACTGTGTGACAAGAAAAACCAAAAGTCAGACACCTGTACAGTTTATTTTGCTTGTGCTTTGTGGGTTTGCTGCAGGGAGAGGAGCCTGTTCTTGTCCATCCACATGCACATGCATTCAAGGAGCCGCCGAGAGGGGAAGTGAAACGAGTGGTGACAGCAGGGGAAGGTGGTCAGATATGGATGCTGCAGGGACAGTGGAGTAGAGGGGGGGGGGCTTCTACTGTTTTTGACACACCATGGACAGCTGGTTAATGTGGGGAGAAAATGGACTTCTCTGCGGAAAGCTTTCACTGTTCTGGACAGACATCTGTGACTTTAGACATTGTAAAGAAGCGTCTGCACGTTTGTACAAAGCTGGTGAAGGCATTATTGAATTCATACTCACTACATCCAGAGCTTGTGAATATTTAGATTAAGAATACAGTTTTTTTCAAATATTTAAGATAAAGAAATCAATTACAATTAGGCAAAAGGTTCTTTCCACAGAGAAAGTCTAGTAAAGAAGTGACTTTTTGGTAACTGTTTTTCTTGTGGAAGAGTTAGTGTAGAAAAGTCTGGTTTCCATCTTCACTGTTTTCCTCGCAGGGAAATTATTTGACATAAGTAATTAGACATATTTTACATAAGTAATAAGATTAGGATAAACCTCAGGGAGCCACTGAAAAAATTCAGTGGTTTTCACTGGTTTTTATATGACTTTTTTGAGAAGTATAACATGTTATACAAGGAAATTGATACCATCTGAAAAACCGCCCATTAAAGGATTAAAGCAGAGCCTGAAGTTTTATAGTTTCCTCTCCACTTCTGTTTGGTATGATGCCATAGACAGGAAGTTCACATCATAACCTGATACTTGTACCTGTCTGCTGAAATGATAAGTCCTAATGAGAAATGTCCAAAATACTTCATTTTCTGTTCAGCTGTGCTCTTTGGATCAAGTGCTTCTATCTTCATACACAGAGTAGCTGTATTCCAACTTGTTTTTTTCCTCAGCTTTGTGCCTTAACTTTTATTTAGGAAATTACTGGAACCTCTAAAACCAGGTATGTACACAGATGTCAGTAGCTGAGAAGTGAGCAGGAGAGTGTCCTTCCTGCTTTCACTGCCCCATAAGGATGTCACGGGGGCTGTGAGGGTGCACTGCCCACAGGAGCAATCCAGGAGACAAGAGTGGCCATAAGGCTGGTGGGGCTATGCCCTCCCCTGCCACGGCCAATGCATCAGCACCTAGCGAGGGAGCAGGGAAAAGACAGGGATAGTGATCATGGCTGGCCCAGAGCCCTTGCAACCATCTGGCAAAGCCACGGTGATGGGACAGGTGCAAAGTCCAGTAGATTCAGTAGGTGATGGTGAGCAGGTACAGACTGGGCACAGACTGTAGTGTAACTCAAGCAAGGGCCCCAGCTGAGGAGCTGGTCACAGATGCAGTTCCCAAGTAAAAATGTGACGTAAAGCTACGCCAGTGATACTCCTGGCTCTTTCTGCCTTGACTCTTCCCCAGCGGTAAGAACCCAGCAAGACTGCAGAGTCTGGAGCAGCACTTGGGGCCTGGGAGAACAGAGTTCTCAGCAGCTGATCTGGACTGATGAGTATCATTGTGAGTATCACTGAGAAATGCTGTTTTACCTTAAGTGTTTTCTTGGAAGCATATTGCATTATCAACAAACTCTCTGGGTTCCAAATGGGCCTCTTGGGGTCCTGGAGCATGGGGGCCAGTAGTGTGAAAAGGGTTTAGAGTCCAGCAGGGGCCAGTGTTCATCTGTGCAGCAAACAATGAGCATACTCAATAAGATCCTTGAGGGTTTGCCAAAGCAAATAAAAATGAACCTTTTAGAAACATCAATGTCCTGGAACAAGAGCAGTACTCAAGGTGTGTCTTGTCGGCAGAAACTTCATAATTTCTTGAAATCCTTGGTTTGTGAGAAAGGAAGAAAAAAAAAAGTGTGTATATGGTTTTGTTCTTACTCAGACCAAACCCAAATTTTAAAAGCACCTGAACTTCCCAGAAACCTCAGAACTCTTTCTGATCATATCTGGAAGGAGGCTCACTCTGCCACTCACCTTTTTGTTCCTTAGAACAACAGAAGTTGATTTCTAGACAAGTCCTTTTTAAGGAGTACATTGTTCTTTTATGGCTGTGGCTGAACTTTTCAGAACAAAATGTTAAAAAAAAAGACTTTCACAGTAGAGAAGAGTGAGGAGTCTAAAGCTGTAATGAGGCAGCATAGATGGGAGCAGATAAAAGCCTTGAATGTTGAGAACATCCCCCTTATTTGCGTTTGCTTCTTAGAGCCACAAAGATAACGGCTTTTCGTATTGTGGTATGGACTTACTGCTTTCAGGAGAGGATAAAGGCAGACAGTTTTAAAATATCTCTCTCTCCAGACAGTGGTTAGAGCAAAAGGGGGGGCATGCAATGATCTCTTCTCCGTGGTAACTAGTGATAGGACCAGAGGGAGTGGACTGAAGTTGTGTCAGGGGTTGGGTATTAGGAAAAGGTTCTTTACCCAGAGGGTGATTAGGCACTGGAAGTGGTCACAGCACCAAGCCCTTCTGAGTTCAAGAAGCATTTGGACAATGCTCTCAGGCATTTCGCATGTGTGGGGATGGTCCTGTGCAGGACTAAGTTGTTGGTCCCTTTTAACTCAGCATATTCTGTGATTCTGTGATAGCAGAAATGTTAGTTGATAACAATGGGGCTTATTTATATTTCAATACAAAGTTTAAATTTGCTACTTGATTCTTCAGTGCACAAAAATATTGCTGACATGAGCATGCAAATGAGTTTCATATCAGTTGTTTTAGATGTCAAAGTCTCTTTCCAGGCAGTGATGTAGCTCTAAGTACACACAAGTAAAAGATCTAATATGAATTATGTATGGTTTTTCGATTTCTCATCAGGGAAGCTTTTTTATTTTTTATTTATTTATCACTACCTCACCATACATAGACAAGTGTAGGGATGTGACTTGGATAAAATCTTTTGTGGAGTAACAGCTGCATTGCCAAAACCATCTCAATATAGAAGTCTTAATGTATTCTAGGAACTGGTCTATATAGTCCGACTAATCCCCCCTAAGTGGCTTTTACTTTGGACAATTTCACACAGGAAGATGGGCCCAGCCTCAAATGGGTACTGCAAAGTAAAAATTAACATCTTATTTCTGGTGATACGGTACAGGAAGAAAACAGAGCTTTGTTGACAGTGTAAGTGCTGTTTCATTTATGCATTAAAATTGTGACCCAAACATGCCATACATTTGGCTTTCTATGTCCTCATGTATGTATATGTGGTGGAAACTACCTTTTCTATGTACAAAGTAGGAAATAAGTCTTGCCTTATATACACTGATTGAACATTGAGCTTGTTAAATTGTGATGTGTTCTTGTTTAAAACAGCTTGAAACTGGTTCTGTGCCAGTGAAGCTGCTCAGACATAAGGATAGCTTGACATTTTTAATTGTAGACTGGTAAACTGACTTGGCAGGAAATCAGTGTCCTGGCTGTAAGTTATAGACCTGAGCTAGTTGTACATGTCAAGGACCCCACAAGGAGGGAACAGGGAAGCGATGCATAATTTGCAATTCACGGCTTCTTTTATTCTTGCCTTCTCATTTTTCAAAATCTGTGAAACAGCTGAAAAACTGTAGCAGTGCACTCTCAATATATGGCTTGGAGAATGTCATGCCAGAAATGGGCTGAAGCAGAAAAGCAGCCATCTACTGAGAATGCTTTAACAACTGATGTTTTTAGTGTGGTTTGAATGTAGTGAGTGTAAAACTGCAAAGTCACTGTCTTCTTCCCAGAAGTCCCTTGCCAGGACAGGGGGCTGGAACACAGATAGTGACCTCCTGTTATCTGGAACTCTCTCCCATTCAATGTAAATCCCCTTACTCTTACTGGCCAGACTTCCCCCTTGTCCCTTATTGGAGCATTTGTATCCCCCCAAGTCCTTTATAAACCTGTCCCTCTGAATAAACTGCCTCTTTGTTCCTGCCCTGACCAGTGCCTCCTGTGTGTCCTTTCAGGGGGGCTCTCAGGGAGCACATGGTTGGGCTTAGACATTGAGCACACACTTCTCCTGGGTTAATGGATTGAGAATCCTAACCCAGGAAGAAGCACCATATCGTTGCAGATTCCTTCAGCACGCAACATTAACGAGGCAACAAGAAACCACACCGCCTTAAAAAACCACTCATAGTCCTTATTAGTGAGGAACACCTAGGAAAAGGAAATACAAAAGCTATTTTTTGAGTTTAAAGTTCAGCATAAGCACAGCACGAATCCATGGCATTAATAAGAAAAGACTGTCACGGCAAAAAAGTCTCTTTCTTCAGAGGTGTTTCAGGTGCTTTATTATTCCCACTAGGACAGTAATGGGAATGAGCTTTCAGTTACAACCCTCCACTTGGGGGTCAGAAACCCACCAATTCAGTCATACATTAAAGCTATGGCATTAAACATGTTCTTCCTGCCCTGTCTTGGCAGCAACTCCCTGGAAATGAGCAATAGAGGTTTTCAGTAGGTGCCACTTTTTCAACCTTAGGAATCCAAAATTGACTCAGCATCTCTTGCTATGACCCTGCTCAACCTAAGGCAGCGCTCTGACTAGCTGAGATGAGGGCACTGTCCTCAAGTCTCAGGCACCTTCATCCAAGGATCTCCCCTGACATGAAGCCAAGCCATCTTCAGTGAGCCCCATGCCTGGTACTGTGTCCCAAGAGTTCTGAGGTAGGTCCAAGTGTTTTGTTTTCAGCATCTGGAAACTCTGTTACCCTTTAGCTGAGTATTTAGGATCCTACTTTGAAATGGCTATATTCATGTTATCCCAATTCCTTGCATGAGTTCTGACCCCTTGCAGCATTTGTCAGTTGGACTGAATCCCTTTGAAATTGTTCATTGGACAGTACTGAACTTCGAGAGCTGTATTGTAGGCCATTGCTTCTTGGGCTTTGAGATTTTTCACATAGTTTTGTAAAGCTTTCTGAGTTATACTTCAGGGCTTTCTGGGTGAAACTATCAAGACTCAGCATTTTTTTCCCAACTCACTTCCTCTCATTTGCATCAAGTCTCCAAATAACACAAGAGTGAGATGTATTGAGAATCCCTTCTCACCTTCTGCCTCTACTTCACTATTTATCTCCTGTCTCCAAAAGTGCCAGATTTTGGTGCTGCTTGTGGCTCCTTAGCGCTAAGAATCAGCTGTATCCAGAATGAGAAGTCAGACGCAGTAGCATGCTGGTTTAAAGGTAAACCATGGGGAGAAACAACTCAAGACAGATTACAAATCAGAGTTACAGTTTACTTAAAAAGTTGCAATAAATACCATGATACAGAGAAAATCTGATTTTAACCCACAAAAAACAGATGTATAACCCAGCACCCTGGGGCATGAACAGAATGGTGTTTGTTAGCCCCTGTGCTGAGTGCCACATGGTCTCGTGAGTATAAAGTAAAAAAACAAAAAAGAAAAGAAACCTATTGGTGAGGATGACAGTTGCAGTCCTGTTGAGGTTCTGGTCCTCCTCTGGATCTGACAAGTGGTATCAGAAGTCTCAAAACCTGAAGATTATATATGCTCAGATTCAGATGAGAATGCCTAGTACCTCCTCCAGGGTGAGGAGTTTCACAATGAGTGATTTACTCTGTGAGTCAGAAGATATTTTTGGAATCTTTGATGGTCTAGGTCATTGCAGCTGCTTATTATGCCAGTCCCTAATGGCCCATTAACAGGCATGACACCTCAGTCTGGGTGTGGAGGTGTTAATGCCTCCCGGAGGGATAGTTATCACAGCTGAGTTACCGGTGTGAAGACAGAAATGCTGCCCTGTCTCACAGGGTTCTTTAACACCCAGCTTGTAGCCTGAGGTTTCAGGTGTGCCCTGGGCAGCTGCTGTAAATGATCCATTATAAACAGTTCATCAGAAATTATATAGACGGTGTAGAATGCACAGTTTTGGTTATACCCACAGTGATAAACTGGTCCCAGCCTCTGCAACTAGGACAAGTAGATACCTTGGGAAGAATGAGTCAAATGGAAAAGGGAAAAAAGGAAGTCAAATGCTGGGTGTAGAAGAGTAAACAGTCCTCCTTGAGGAATTAAAGGAGATTGAAGGCCAAGGACTGAAGAAAACCTTTTTGGTTTCTAAAAAAAATTTGGTAAGATGGGAGAGGGGGAAGGAGAGAGGAAGAGGGGCAGGGCATGCTAGTAAAAGCAATTGTGAGGACAAGCAGAAGAAAGAGAGAGTAATACTGGATGTCAGAGGTCACTTCCCACTCTGGGATAGCAGTTATAGATATTTCCATCCCAGGCTGTGTTCTGTCAGTCTGCTCACTGTTTATTATGGTAACAACAGTTTTCCTACTCAGGGCTGATAAGCTCAAGCTTTTCAACTCTGAAACATAACTGAAACTTTTATCTCAGGACTCAATACATGCTCTTCAAGGCTGAGAGAAAGAAAAGTACATAGAGAGAGTGTGAAAATTATTAGTTATGCGAATGATTTATTTCTTGTTCTTTCCTTCATGCTTATTTTATATGGTTTCTTGAAAAAATATAATAAATCTCCAAAAAGCAGGGTAGAAACAGAGTCTCAAGTCTGGTTTAAAAAAAAAAAGAAAAAAAGAAGAAGGCTACTGATCTGTGGAATAACTCATATTTCTACAGAGTCTGAAGGACCACAAGGTCCTGGTCCTAGCTAGAGGTATGGCTGTAAACCAGTGACAGTAATTCTTCTGGTTCCATGGCACTACCTGGTGGGTAGCTGCTCGTCACTGCATGTTCCAAATCCTACATGTATGATGGCAGTTCCTGGGCAAGTTTTTGCATTTTGACTAGTGCTGGATTTAACTCGAGCCCACACACACTCACACCTCAGTCCATGGTCAGCCACAGGTGTAGCTCAGTCCCCAGACCTTTATCCCAGTGTCCCTCCCTTCTCCAGGTTTCAGAAGAATGGGGCACAGGTGAGGTTAAGTGTACCCCAGGCTTGTACCCTTGCAAATGTTTGAGTGTGGTTATCCGTGGATACTGATCCAGAACTGTGCCTAGTTTTCTGGGCAGATACAAAAGGAATGGAGTTGTGGGCCTGGGAGTGCATAAATGTAGCTCCTGCTTCAATGAACATTATCAACAGAACTTGGTTTTATAGCATGTATGATTGGCATTAGTAGCCCTTTACATCCATACCGGCAGGTAGAGCTGAGGTAGCCTAGCAATACCATCCTCTGACTGAGGCAGATGGAGAAATAAAAAACAGGGAATATGGATATGTACTGACAGAGCAAACCTTCTCACAGTGTTTGTGCAGGGGAAGAAGGATTTTCATGCTATTATCTCCTAGTTTTCATAACGTGACATTCCAATCTACTTTTTAAAATGTCATTTTACATTTAATGAATGCTCAGTTTCTTTTGTCTTTTCCTGGAAACATTTAGCTAGCAGCCTATATTTCCATGCTGCAGCTGCAATACCCTTCAGAGACTGATTCACCTACATCTTGCACCAGCAGTGTGATGTGTCAGTGCCTGAGATTCTTCCACCTGGTCATGTTCAAAATGGCTGATGATGCTGGATTTTTCTCTTTTCTCTGGAGGGAGTTTTTTTTTGTTTTGTTTTGGTTTTTTTTTTTGTGGATAAATTAAGCTGGTTTAGGTTCAACTCCAGATCACCTCAGGTCCTGTTCTTTCAATTGCATTATTTGCTTCCTTTTAATTATAACTTGAAATTTCTTTTTCACCTTTTCTTGCTCTTAAGAGAAAGTTTTAATCCCCATAGTAGCAGAAAAAGGTTTGAAGTGAATGTTAACCTATAAAGTTATTATTTAAGACATAACCTGATGTTTAAAACTTTTTCTTAATACTTACCACATTTAGGACTTCTAGATACATGAAGCTGGCAGTAGAACCTCCAGATGTGACACAATAAAAGTACGGTGTTAGTTTCTGTTTCCATTCTCTAATTTTCCCACATTTAATTTGAAAGATGTCTGCACAGCTAGCAATATTCTAGAATTAATCTGCTAGATCATCAATTGCACCAACTCATACCAACTCAGACTCATGTTGCAGCTGTTCTAACCTGTGCACCCACAGTGAAGTAGTAGCTATATCACTTTATGAGAAATGGGGGAGAAAATCACTTTTATAATCATATATTATCAGATTTCTTCTAAGCTTCACTCTAAAATAGTTTAGTTTCATATACTGAGTACACCCAGGTCTATTTTGGGAAGCTACATGCTCAGCAATGGCAGTAGTAAGTTTATCTCATTAAAATATCTATGAGTAAAGACTTGTCTTTCTGGAGAAAGTCAGAGATGGGATTCAGCTCATGTAAATTAAACAGTCCAAAACGTAAGTGTCTGGGTTTGTCTTGACAACTGGGGAGTGATAGGCACTTCTAGAGAAGAGATTTAATTTTTTGCCGAGGGGAGGACAGGTTCCAGCTGATGATCAAGGCTTTCTAGTTTCTGTTCCATCTGACAGTCAAAGCAGGGCCCAGACAGGTGCTTGAAGGCTTCCCAAGTTGCAGTCTCAGCTGTCCCAAGGGAGGCATTGGGTCCATGGGGCAGTATGTGCCCTGTAGCAGTTTGAAACTATATATCGAGGGACAGAACACCACATTGCATCCAGTCTGAGCCTGCTGAAAGGAAGGAAGCTGGGGAGAGGGGGGATAAAAGTCAAAGACTTTGAAGTAATCTTATTTGATTTCCTTGAAGCTGACCAAAAACAGAGGAGCATTTCAGACACTTGGAATAGTGTCTGGGCTGATCATCCCTCCTGCTGTGTCTCTTCCCTTCCCTGGGACAGCAATTGTTTGCTCCTGCCTTGTTCTGGCAGGAGCAGGAGGATGTTTGTGGTGCCAGATCTTGCGGCAGGGAAAGGATAGCACAGCTCTTCTCAAAAGTGGAGAGCGGGGGAGATCTGCAGGGAAGGAGGATCTTGCTGCAGGTGTGAGCAAGGTTTCAGGGTTTCATGCTCCTGAAGGTACATATGAAGTAGGAAGGTATTATCAATCGAGTCTTATACATGTGTGATGAAGAAAATTATCCTACCAAACCATTAAATTTACTTATATTCAGTGTAGCTTAATGAGTTGCAATTATGATGAACTAACCTTATTTTTTATCCTATTTGTTCATATCCTTTCTCCTTTATCAGCTTTGTTATTCTCAAATGCTTCCTCATTAGGGAATGCAAACTAAATGTCATAAAATTGATGATTTCAAAAACACATTTCATTTCCCTCCATTGTTACAAAAAAAAATACAGGGAGCTGAAACCTGCAGGAAGTATTCCTTATCATCCACAGCCATGGGTTCATTAAAGACCCAGCCTCTCACATCTGCAGCTAAAATCTGATATTACAAAGAGGTCGCTGAATATTAATAAACGCTTAGATAACCCCTCACCTCTGTGTGTGGAAGTTGAGCAGGAAGGTGAATAATATCCCCCAATATGTGAGGTGGAGCAGGAGGGATCTGCAGGATAGAAAATCCAGTACAAACTAGTTCATGCTGTAGGAACTGGGGAAACACAAAATATTTTGGTCTTCTGGAAGCTTACATGTCCTGAGAGACAAGAAAATCTACCTGCTGTCTAGCTTCTACTGTAAGTTCAAAATTAAAATCTTTACATTTCCTATCAAGGTCTTAAATTAATGTTAAGACACTTCAACATTAGATGTGGAAAAAGAAATTAAACCAAGAGAAAAGTTTACTTCAGGTCCTAGAAGGAACCTTGTCTTTTCACAAAGCCATAGTGCCTGACTAAATATGAAACAAAAAATTCCTGGAAAATATTACTAAATTTTCCCCCTTTTTCTCATTTGGCTTCTAGTTGCTTCTTAGGAGTTTGCTCAGTGCTGAATTGGTCAGTGAGGACCAAGGAAAATGCTGCTGCCAATGCTTTTGGACTAAATTTTTGCTCCTAGTCAGCCAAGCAGGCTTGTTCCTCTGCTACTGGTTCTAGAATCCCCAAAGAAGTCCTCGACATGTAGGAGAAGGAATGGCTTAGAGAGAGCCAGAGGTTTGGCCACCTTAAGTGGGGGAGCTGTTGCTGCTTTCCATGTCTTCATTAGAGCTACAAAAAGTATGCTGGGGCCTTCCTGCAAGGGTCTTCAGATTCATTTTTTCCCTGACATGTATTTTACTGCAGCTATAGTAAAAGCCTCTACACTTCCTGCTGCTCAAGGAGCTATAAGTTCCACCCAGTGATTTGCTTCCTCACCTTCAGTGGAGGGAGAAGGGGTTTCAAGCTGGTATTTAGCTGTTGCCATCAGGCCAGTAATCTTTGCATGTGACAGTATAAGGCATGCAGGAGAGTTTTTTTGCCCATCAAATCATAGAATCACAGAATATCCTGAGTTGGAAAGGACCCACAAGGATCACTGAAGTCCAACTCCTGGTCTTTCACAGCACAGGCCCCTGGAATCACACCATGTACCTGAGATCGTTGTTGAAGCTCTTCCTGAACTCTGGTAGATTTGGTGCTGGGACCGCTTCCCTGGGGATCCTGTTCTAGTGCCCAACCACCCTCTGGGTGCAGAACCTTTTCTTAATATCTAACACAATCTCCCCTGACACAGCTTCATGCAGTTCCCTTGGGTCCTATCACCGGTGACCAGAGAAAAGAGATCAGTGTCTGCCCCTTCACTAAACCCTCTGTGAGGAAGTTGTAGACTTCAATGAGGTCCCTCCTGAGTCTCCTCCAGGCTGAACAAGCTAAGTGACCTCAGCTGCTTCTCCTATAACTTCCACTCAAGGCCCTTCACCAACTTCATAGCCCTCCTCTGCATGCTTTATAATAGCTTTATACCTTTCTTGGACTGTGGTGCCCAATAGTTAGTTGAGGACACCTGTATTCATGGCTTCAGAAGCTCAGCATCATGGCAGAAGTCACCAGGAGGCACTGTTACCTGTCTCCTCTCATGCTGGCCCAAGACTTGCTCCACATCTCAGTAACTTTGCAGCAGTGGGAGCTGTGGCTGGTGCAGATTAGAATTTCTGAGGTGGAGTGTGGGTCCTCTTTGAAGGACAGATGAAAAAAGTGAAATGCCACATAATGTACAGCGAGGAAACACAGTGAGGGATGAAGGGATCTTCACTGAATTCACACAGGGATGATGGTTTTCAACCTCCAAATTCCTCTCACCTCTCTCCTCCAGTTGCTGTTGTGGCAAACTCTGAGGTGAGGAACAGCAAGCAGTGAGCCCCATACACCTTCATGGTAATAGGAATCACAGAAAATGAGCAGCTGGATGGTGAAAAGGCAGAGGTCATCCTGAGGCTAATTGCCCATCTTTGATCTTGAGAATGACACTTCTAGCACAGAGCAAGGCAGGTGCTGCAAAGGTGTTCCCAGCACCTGTGTTAGCACTTCCCCACCAGAGAGAGAAATAACATTTGAATGGGTGTAATAATATACATTAATGGAAACATTTATTTAATGTAACAGCTATTCAGGGTGCCTAGGAGAACACCCTGTCATGATTCATTATGTAAAAATACCTAAATTGCTATTACAACTAGGAGACATATTAAATACTGTAGACAATAACAGAAAAGAATTGTTTATGGATGAAAATGCATATTATTTCCTGAAAAAATTAAGAAGTTAAAAGTTTTCTGACCTGCAAGGGAAGTTGCTCCTTAAAAATATATAAATTTTAAAGAGAAACAAAAGGAGATTATTCTTTACTTATTTAGCCTTCTTTCATATATAAAAAAGACCTTCTAATTTTACCTAGAGAAGCAATTTGAATAGAGATCACCAAATCCCTCCTACCTCTGTGGAAGCATCAGCTACCAAACCAGGGGAGATTCCCAAGAGCAAAAGCTGCACGCTGCCCTGTCAACGTTCTTCTTGCTCGTTCCCCTGTCAGCTCAGGCTGCCAGAAGGTTCCTTGTCGCTCCTGGATACCTTGGGCTCCTTCTGGGAAACTCCCCCTTAAACTGACCAGCAGCCCTTCACTGTATAGTATGAGATCCTACAGAGCCTGCTGTTCCCAGGAAAGAGCCGGCTCTATGGTCCTTCTCTCTGTGCCCTGCAGGTGTTGCCTTCTGCAGAAGGAGGTGATGCTCCAGCTCAGACCACAGACAGCAGCCTCAGGTGCTGCCCAGGAACCGGTCTCTTGATGTTGCAACCATTTGAGATGTTCAGAACTGCTCCTCCAATGTGCATCTTCTTCAACTCTTTTCTTTCATTTGGGAAGACACATCACAATTTTTCTTAAACTGCTTACTGAAAAGTTTTCACTTCCCCTTATACACAATTTGAGGAAAACAAGGAGCACACTGGTGCTTTCAACTTGGTTTTGTGTAAGATTTTTATGATGTGCTACATGACTGGAACAGTGATAAGAGTAATCCAGTTAGCATATATAGCCAAACTGAAGAGGGTTTTTGGAGTTATATAGACTTTTTCTGGAATTAAACAGTCTCCACTTCAATCACATTGTTGCTATTATTGTGCTGCAAAGAGTTTCAACAAAAAGCACAAATGAAGATCTGCAGATACATTCCTGAGACATGCAATGGAAATAAAGATATGCCAAGAACTTCCTGAGAGAAGAACTGCAGAACTGAAAATATGTTTAATCTGGAATAGTGCACATTACAGTTGTATTTGGGACCTGAAAACACTGCTATTTTAGAACTCAGATTTCAAAAACCACAGCAGAGTGCAAGCTGCTCTCTGCCAGAACATGATTGTGACTTCTTTGGAGAGACAATAATCTGCGCTAAATACAGCTCAGTGTGAATAGTAAGAAAGGAACTGATCTTCCTTGGCATCAGCATACTCCAGCATATGAATGTCTCTAAATTAGAAATGCATGGTATACATTAGCGAAGGGGCCCAGTACCCTGCTAGACTACATGTCTTGGGCTTAAAAAGATTCTTCTAAAGCTTCTTTCCCTTTTGCATTGTTAAAGGAAATGACTGAAGACAAAACAATAAACATTCAGTTTGTTGTTGCCTGGGTCAAGGGCAAGTGCAGATGAGTTGTCAGAGCCTGCAGCTAAAAACTGAATGGCAAAAAAATCCACAGATTAACTTTTATCTGTCTACCTCAATTTAGGTTCCTCTTTGCAACAGTATTTGCATTGTTGATACAGTCAATGTTACCACATTATAATGGTCTCAGTGCTTTTATCAGCCATTTCTGGGCATGGTCTGTCATGTTATGCAGCCCCCCAGTATCTGAAGTGTATGGCAAAATGTGACATAGTAGAAAATAAACCTGATGCTTTGCATCTCTCCTCCCACCAGGCACTGGTCTTATAGCCTCACCTGCTGCTTGAAGCTTGGTCCCAGCCCCATGTCTGCTGCCAGGGAGTATCAGCCATAAAAACAACTCCATGGGCCTCAACTGTGCCCTGTGGGAGCCTGAGTTGAGCCACATCTGGAGCACTGTGGGTGTCCAAGCCTGCAGGTGTGCATGTTAGGCTGCCACTCCACTGGAATCTGCAGCTAAGAGGACACCTGTCACAGCAAGTGCCCCAAATGACTCTTGCCCAGCTGCCAGGGCACTCCTAGACAGGCTTCCCAAACCATGCTGCTTACTTCCTTGCTTCATTTCCCTACCCACTACCCTTTAGCCCCAAAGGGCCACATGTGAACATGTGTCAGCCTGAGTCACCCCAAAGTACATGCCCTGCCGTGAGTGGGAGCATTTTGCATGCACAGCTTTGAAAGAAAAGGCAGTGAGGACATCAGGAGCAAAGCTGTAGCCCTGTGAGGATGTCAGGAAGAATGGACTCATACCAGGAGCTGCCATGGTTTTACTTGCACCTTAGGAGAGCTGGAAACTCAATTTGACCCTCACTCTTTTTATCTGATGGTTCACATGAATAATTACAAGACTAAATCACTGACTGATGCTCGTATCACAGAAAGAGAATCCAGGCTCCTGATTTGAGCTGCAATACAGAGCCCTTTGGAAATATGCACAACCCAACATCTCTCTTACACACCCTATTCCCTTTCTGCAAGAAATACCACTAAATGTTTTTGTATCTTGCTGAAAAGACTTCTTAGCAAATGTGTGTCTGGAAAAATCAAGAGCTTTTCTGGGTGTAACAGCCATACAATAAATAATAAATGAACAGCAAGGTCGTCTGCTTTTTTTATTTTCCTCTTTTCTTTTTCTTAAAAAGAAGGGGTAAAACCAGATTTCTGTTGAGACGCAGATGACACCTTTAAGCAATGGTGCATGATTAAGAAACTGGGTGGAGTGCTTCCTTCCTGTAATCCGTTTGTAATCAGAAAAAAAGTTAGAGATAAATAGGATGTCTTTTACAATGTCTGAAAAACAACCTTTTAACAGTCACAAAAGAAAAAAAAAGATAAAAGAAAAGGTTCTCCCACCTCCCTGGTGGGCCTAATCCTGAGTCCTCTTAAAGGCCTGTATGACAAACCTTCTCTTAAAGGCCTGAATGACAAAACTCTGTCTCAGTAGGTCGAATTGCTGGTGCTGGCCAGCTGGCAACTCTTCCACCTGTTGTTTTCCTTTCTTGTTCAGTAGGTAGGCTTGTGTCTTGCACACTTTTTCTTGGGGGTAGAAGTAGATGTGTCTTCAGGGGATTTTTGGTGGAGGCTGAGACTTGACAGCATCTGCTTACCCAAACATGGAGGAATACGTTTTTCCAGCAGCTGTGTGATATAAGAAGGGAACAGAGGGGGAAAGAAACCCAAAGAAAACCTACAGGGATCCCACTATCCTTTATGAGACAGCCACAACCTCATTTTTCAGCACCCTTTTCAGAGCAGATGTCTGCTCTAAAGCATCTACCGGGCATATTGTCACGTCCTACATCTGGGCTACAAACTCCCAAACCCCCCACCTTTCAAACAGCTACAAAACAAAACTGAAAAAACTTTAATTGATAGAATAAAAAGCCAAAAAGAACCTAAAGCATTCAAAAAGGGGTGTTTTTTTTCCAACTACGAAAATAATTTGCCTCCCTAAGTACTGACTTTTGCAGGAGCACACCATCTTCCTGTGTGTTTTGTTCAAGAGCTAGACAGAGTAGTTACAAGGATCTAGAAAGCTGGGCAGCTTGAAGAAAAGCTTTCCCACTTTCATGTCCTTCATTTAGGGTTGGACTAGGTGATCTTTAAAGGTCCCTTCCAACCCAAACCATTCTGTGTTCTATCCATGAGCTTGCTTAACCAGGGAACAGGAAGACAGGAAGCACTGGTTTCCTGCCAGTCTGCCCACCAGCCACTGAAGTGTCTGGGTTGACTACTGAGGTGTGGAGGGGAACAAGTCTTGTGACTAAGGTACCCAAACAACCTTGATGACTGAGAAATAGGGGAGCAAATTGCTCCCCACTGTAAGAGATCAGGTTTGTGACCACTTGAGGAATCACATAAGTCTGTGGAACCTGATGAGATGCATTCCAGAGTCCTGAGGGAATTAGCACATGTAGTTGCCAACCCACTCTATGATTTTCCAAAAGTCATGACAATCAGAATTTCCTGGTAACTGGAAAAAGAGAAAACATTGTACCCATCTTTAAAAAGGCTAGAAAGAGGACCCTGGGAACTACCAACCTGTCAACTTCACCTCTGTGCCCAGGAAGATTATGGAATAGATCTTCCTGCAAGCTATGCTAAGGAACATAGAGAACAGGGAGGTGATTCAGGACAGCCAGCATAGCTTCACCAAGGGCAAGTTCTGCCTGACTAAACCAATGGAGTGACTATATCAATGGACAAGGGAAGAGATATTGTCTGTCTGGACTTCTGTAAGGCCTTTGACATGGTGCCTCCTGACATCCTTTCTCTCTAAGTTGGAGAGTGGTGTATTCAATGGGTTAGAAGAGAAACTGGTTGGATGGTCACATCTAGAGGGTAGTGGTCAATGGCTCCAAGTCCCAATGGACATCAGTGACAAGTGTCTGTACTGGGACCCTATTTAATATCTTCATTAATTACATTGACAAAGGGATCGAGTGCTGAGTGGTGCAGTTGAGACACCTGAAGGATAGGATGCCATCCAGAGGGGCCTGGACAAGCTCAAGAAGTGGGCCCATGGGAACCTTATCAGGTTCAGCAAGGCCCAGTTCAAGGTGCTGCACCTGTGTAAAGGCAACCCTCACTATGAATACAGGCTGGAGGATGAAGGAATTGAGAGCAACCCTGCTGAGAAGGACTTGGAGGTACTGATAGATGACAAGCTGGACATGAGTTGGCAATGTGCACTTCCAGCTGAGCAAGCCAATTGTATCCTGGGCTGCATCAAAAGCAGTGTTGCCAGCAGGTCAAGGGAGGTGATTCTGGCCCTCTACTCTGCTCTCATGAAATCCCATCTAGAGTACTGCTTCCAGCTCTGGAGCCCTCAGCACAAGGAAAGACATGGGCTATTGGAATGGGTCCAAAGTTGAGCCATGAAGAGGATCACAGGGCTGAAGCATCTCTCCTATGGAGACAGGCTGAGAGAGCGGGGGTTGTTCAGCCTGGAGAAGAGAAGGGTTTGGGGAGAGCTTATAGCAGCCTTCAAGTAGCTGAGAGGGGCTTATAAGAAAGATGGGGACAGACTTTTTATCAGGGTCTGTTGTGATAGGGCAAAGAGTAATGGTTTTAAACTAAAAGAAGGTCAATTTAGATTACATATAAGGTAATTTTTTTACAATGAGAGTAGTGAAACACTAGAATAGGTTGCCCAGAGAGGTGATAGATTCCTCCTCCCTGGAAACAATCAACATCAGATTGGAGAGGGGTCTGAGCAACCTGATCTAGTTAAAGATGTCCCTGATCATTGCAGGGATGCTGAAACTAGATGATCTTTAAAGATGCCTTCCAACTCAAACCATTCTAACATTCAATGGTGACTCTGACCATCAGGAGAAGTTTTCCTGGGACCTTTATCTCCCTACTAACATATTAACAAAAACCTTGCCCATATTGATTTCAGTGGGTCAGTCCCTAGGTATTTCAAAGCACTCTCCTGGAAACTGAGACCAAATATGTCTACTTCGGGAAAAATGATTGAAGTGGTTGTACTAGCATCTCCTAGGACTAGGAGGCAGAGGACCAAGCAAGAGTTCAGTTCTGGGATAACATGCATTGTTTCAACCATAAGAGTGTTGAGGGACCACTGCTTTCTGCAGAACCACAGAGATTTCTCAAGCTCACCCACTCTTTGTGAGGGCTTCAGAGAAATAGGTGTTTGGCCATGTCTGTCTATTCTTGCAGCCCCAGCTCAAGCAGGTGCCTGAGAAAGGCAACAACAGAGAGCATTTTCTCCCAACCCAAATTGCCTGTGTTTCTGATCACTCTGCTTGTCTCTGTCTGGGACAAAGTTTCCCCTGCAAAACGCAATAACCTGGTAGACTGAGGTCTGGATCCTGCCTCCTCCCACCACTTCTCCCACAGAAATTCTGATCCCTGCACCATTTTTTGTTTTGTTTTGTTTTGTTTTTCCTACTAGCTAATAGCCACTTTACACTGACTGAAAAATTAGGGGACACACATTTATGTGGGGATCATATCCTGAAATAAAATTAGCAAGCAGCAGTCACTTTTAATGTCTGACTATTAGGAGTATCAAACTGAAATCTGCCTTGTAGGGGTTAGTCAGACCAGCAATCAGCCAGCAAACATGCAGTTTTCTAAACAGTTTCAGAAGTAGTTATTGGTTTTCTCAAAGCTGAGTCAATTCAGCTAAGTCATTGGCTGTTTCATGCTGTGCAGGTGGATTTATTCAGAGTGAGCTTGTGAACTGCTGCAATGGAGGCAGTGATCAAAATGGCAATGACAGAGTGATTAAAAGCTTAAAAACCCCAAAATGCTGAGGATCAGGAATACAAATTTCAATAATTTCCAGTGAATAAATATCTACTTTATTTTGTGACAATGATATTTTTAGTTTCAGCCAAAATGCATGGGATTTTTTTTTCTAAAAATGTCAGTACTAGGTTCACAGGGGATGCTGTATGTGACACCCATAGACCTGGAAGCAGAGCTCTGCTTCTTCACAATGTGGATTTCGGTTTCAGCTACAGGAAACTGAGGCACCTCTTTGTTCTCAATCCAAGCATTGCCTCCCTCTCAGGAACAGTCACCAGTCACCAGACCACAGATTCACTCTGCACAGAGGACAGTTCAATATTTTGTATAACAGAGAACAGGAAAGACAAATGCTGCATCTGAACTTGCACTCTGATGTATGCCACAGTGTATCTGATGAGCCCTGTTACTCCTGATTTGCAGGTTGTGCCCCTTGCTTCCTCATACCTAAGTGTTCTTTCCCCTTTTCCCTACTCGCCTGTTTCTCCATCCCCCTTGCACATCAAGAGTATTAACTCCCCTCTGTCACCTGCCATCACTCTCCCTCTCTTCCTTCCCAGACTATTTCTCACCCCTTGCTTGCAATAAGGTCTCACTCACCTGTTCCTACTTTGCCTCCACACAGCACAGGCTACAGGAAAAACACATGCTAGAAGTCTGTTTTGCAGAATACCTCATTTTACGTAGAAACCAAATGGCATGTGTGAGCATATTTCGAGGGAGAGATGTCAAAAGGCTGAAAGTCTTGAGACAGTTCAGTTCTGGGGTGTAACTAAGACACATACCTCAATGTAAAAATTAGGAAGTTTCTCTGAATATGGTAGAACAGATCTAGCTGGAGAGATCCTGACCCCCAACTACACTGCAGTTCAATGATTGAAATGCTCCCCCGGGAGATGGAAGGCAGATCTCAAGAAAAGCAAAGATCCATATCACGTACAACTATCATTGCTACCAAATTAGACAGCAGCATTCATTTCCTGTGACAGGAATTTCCTATGCTGAAATTAAAATTCATGTCAGTTTGAGGTGAATCTTTATGTCCTTGAGGGTTTTTTCCCTTCATTTGCTCTTGAACACAACTTGATGAGCTGCATTTTAGAGGATAAATAACCACCAATCAAAATATTTTGACCCTTGAAGGCTGTAACATTGGATAAGTGCTGTAGTTTGGAATTCTTATGTAAATTCTCTCCCCTGCCACTAACTGCCCATGCCAGGAGTTAACAAAAAGAGTCGTTAACTGCTGATTTCTTGGGTGGGGGCAGGTTGTCTCTTTTGTTTTTGGGGACTACACACGGCTA